>PVJA010019519.1:21950-38480 GCA_004027025.1 Myocastor coypus | reverse complement strand
AAAAAAAAAAAAAAAAAAAAAAAAAAAAAAAAAAAAAAAAAAAAAAAAAAAAAAAAAAAAAAAAAAAAAAAAAAAAAAAAAAAAAAAAAAAAAAAAAAAAAAAAAAAAAAAAAAAAAAAAAAAAAAAAAAAAAAAAAAAAAAAAAAAAAAAAAAAAAAAAAAAAAAAAAAGAAAGAAATACATATTGAAATAATAACAGGTAAAAAAAATTACATCTAGGATTTGTTTCATAATAATTAAATGTGGGCAAGAGATACAGCTCAGTGGTATAAGCACCTGCCTGGCAAGCAGAAAGTCCTAAGTTCCATCATCAGTACCAAAAAAATTAAAAAAATAAATAAATAAATAAATAAATCAAATGTTATAATCCATATCTACTAGAAAAAGTAATTAGGGATAGAGATGAAACATGAATGGCTCAACTCACATACTTTGAAAACTTTCATATTAAATTGTTTAGAAAGATAAAACATCACAAAAAAGTTTCCAGGAATGTTACCAACAGAATCACAAGGAATGGAATGGTTTTAAATTTCTTCTCCAAGCTTTATACGCTGGGATGCCCAGCTCTAGACATATGATAAATGGTTAAATGGTGGGCCGGGGAGATAGCTCAGGGCCATAGGCACCTGCCTGGCAAGTGCAAGGTCCTGAGTTCAATCCTCAGCTCCACAAAAATAATGGTTAAATGGAGACAAACTTCTACTTATTCAAGCTAGAAACCTGGGTGATATCCCTAGTTTCTCTTGCTTCTCCACATCTCTTATATACCACCTAATCCTGCTCACCCTTGTCCTCCATTCTACCATTGCCCAACTCTTCCACTACTCACTCATCTCACACCACTCTGCAAAGTGCCTCCTCCCTGTAACCTGCTCTTCATTATATATAGAATAATGCCCCTAAAATACAAAGTTTGATCAGGTAATCTCCAGCTTCACTGGAAATTCTTTCAATCAGCTTCAAGAGTGGTCTTCTAAGCATTTTTTTTTTTAACCTAGTCTCTTCCCCGGGTTTCTTCAAATGGCTGAAGACCCTCCATCTTCTCTCATTCTTTGTGATTCCTCTCTTTACACTTTCTAGCTTTGACAAATGCTTTCAGTTCTTGTGCTTTACCTAGCACTGGTTGTAGCTGAAATGCTCTTTCCACCAATCTTCACTCTCTTGCCTACCTACTTCCTATTCATCCTTCAAGTAACAGGTTAAATAGCATTTCCTCAGAAAAGTCCACCCACATTGCTTCTCTCCTGAACTGGGTGTCTACTCTCACCTGCACAAGTATTTGTTCCCATATAGCACTCCACATCTGTCTGTGAAGGGTGCTCCTACTAACTACATATTTAATGTTACCCAGTTAGACTATAAACTCCAGGAGGGCAAGTGCTGAGATTTGTTCATTGATGAATCTTAAGTTTCTTACAGTGCCTGATAGGCACAAAAAATTGCGGAATATATATAATTCAAAACTTTCTGGATGGTTCCCTCTTCCTCATCCTAATGTGCAACAAAAACTTCCATACAGGAATTTATACACTGGTCTGAATCCTCTATAGGAAAGCATATTATGAAATGAACTAGGGGGCTGGGGAAATAGTTCTGTGGCACAAGCACCTGTCTGGCAAGTGCAAAGTCTTGAGTTTGAACCCCAGTCTCACCTAAAAAAAAAAAAAAAGAAAGAAAACAGAATGAAATGAACTGAAAATAGAGCTGCAAGGAAGGACAGAATTTCAGATGTTGTTATTCTTTAAAAAAAAAAAAAAAAAAATCTAGGGGCCCCACAGGATGGCTCAGTGGTCTAAAGCGCCTGCAGGGACCCCGGCACCACATGCTGCACCAGCCCTGCCCTGTGGGCAGGCTGAACCGGCCATAAAAATGAATAAACAAACAAAAGTTCTGAAACAAGAAAAAAATAAAATTAAAAAAAAAATTTATCCAGTTATCCTTATTGGTAACTTTAGAGAAAACTCTGTAGTGCTAACCTGACAAAATGGGATTCAAGTCACTGGGTTCTGGCCCAAACTTTTCATACCTTAGATATTAAGTCACAATCTCTCCAGCCTCAGTTCCTCTCTGTAAAATAACTGAATCACCCAGCTGGTTTTATAAATCCTTTTCAAAGCTAATATTATATTTAAAAGGTGAAAAGACATGTTAACTATTGAATTACTGATCAGATAGTTTTATCCTTTAGAGGTATGATCCCCCTTAATCTGTTTAAAGATGTTATAGTCTATTATGTTAAGCTTACTCCTAAATCTGTAAATTTATTCAGCTATAAAAAGCTCACCAATGGCATGCCTGTAATCCTAGCAGTAGGGAGGCTGAGGCAGGAATATCGCTGTGAATCCAAGCCTGTGTAGCCAGCCTAGCTACAAAGTGAGTATAATGGACAGCCTGAACTGTATAAAAGAAAACCCTGTCTCCAAAGACCAAAAATCTCACAAAATGCTCCTCAGACTATTAGCTCGTATAATTTAACAGGGCTATTGCAATCTGATGAAACAAGGTGTATTTAAACCCCAAATGAATTACTTAAGTATATCCAATTTTGGCTTAAATTTAAAAACTTACCATCTGTTTAGGGGCTAAATGCCTTTACTTCTTTACCATTTCTATGACAATCTGAAGGCAAGATTGTACCCCAGGGTTTAAGACTTGGGCTTACAGCCATTACTTAACGCTTAACGGAAAAACTTAGGATAGTATTTATTTCACGTCATTGGGATAAAATTGTTTACCAACCCCCACCGCCACCCCACCTGGACTGGGAGTCAAACTCACAACCTTGAACTTGCCAGGCAGGCACTTGTGCTATGGAGCTGTCTTCCAGGCCCCAATAAAGTTTTTAGTCCAGACTGGTCTCGAACTCACACTGATCCTCCTGCCTCAGTGGAGCTGGGATTACAGGCGTGAGCCACCTTGCCTGACTCAATTTTTTTTTTTTTTTTTTTCAGGACCAGGGGTCGAACTCCTGACCTTGCACTCACCAGGCAGCCACTTGTGTCACGGAGCTATCTCCCCAGCCCCCCAAAATTGTTTATTAATAGCCTAATTTCTTTCTACACTCTTCCAAACTCTTCCACAATCCAGAGCTCATCCTATCACGAAATGCCAGATTTCCCACTTGGTTTATTAGGCAGCTGGCATGTACACATTTTATTTCGAAACCAGAATAATTTCTAAAACATTGCTAAACTCATTAATAGTAAAGTAGTCTGTAAACTTTTCTTTTTTATCAGTAGACACCCAGTTTATTATCAGCCACTGGAAACCCGGGGAAAGACTCTAGTAGTAGCACGTGTGTTCTGGTGTAGACCGATTACAAATTAGCTTTTTTTCAACAAGTGCTTGCTATACAAAATACGTCACGATAAAGAAACGAAATGTTAAAATGCCCAAGAAAAAATCTTGAACAAGCCTGCCTCTGACCATCTCCAAAGCTATCCTTCCGACCTGCTCAAGCCCTGCGCGGGAGGCGCCTCTGCAGCCACAGGTTGCACGTCGAAGTCCCCCACCCCCACCCCGCCGCACAGTCCCAGAGGCTGCGGGCCGGCTGGTCCCCTTCGCCAAGTCCCTCCGAGCATTACAGTGTCGCTCGGCCGCAGGCAAGGCAGCGCCTCACAGCACTCTCGCAAGTCATCAGGTGGAAAAAGGATTGGCAGGGACGACGGCTGGGCAGGCTCGCCGCCTGCCACGAGTCCGAACTCCCGCCCGAGTCCCTCACCTACGGCAGGCAGAGCAGGAGTCCCGAGGCACCACGTGAATCAGCCCCACGTTGCCGCTTCTCGCAGACCAAAGCATCTCCCAGAGAGTTCACTCAAGATGAGCGGGGAGGCCACTTCCCCAAGGTCATTGGGTACCATGACCCGACTCCTGAAGCCGGACACCTGACCGGGGCCCGCGGTGCGGCTGGAGAGTCGAGTCGCCGACCTCGGCGCCTCAAGGTCCCTTCCCTGCGGCCAGGATGCCCTCTGTTAAAAAGCCGCCCTCCCCGAGACTGAGGTCCCCAGCACCCCGGAAGGTCCCTCAGCCCCACTGAGGCAGCGAGGGCACCAGGGGGTCCGTGCCGAGTGTCGCCGGCCGAGACCGAACTAACCGTTAAGCACGCGGCTGGAGGAGCCGGGCGCGTGGGTGACGCGGCGGGCGAGCAAGGGTTTCTCTGGCCCCAAGGCCCGGCTCGTGTCCTTCTCCTGCCGCCTAGTTCGCTCGCTCGAGCACCCACGCTAGAGGTTAGTCACGTCGCAGCTCGCCACTTTGTCTGGCGGGGCCGGCGCGGCCGCCTTATAACTCGCGCGGGGTGGGGGGGGGCCGGAGCATGCGCACAGGGGGCGGAGTCAGCCCGCCCGCCCGGCCGCCGCCCCCTCCCCGCCATACCTACACCCTACAGCAACTCGCACCTCCAAGGGCTCGCTGCTGCGCGCGCCCGCGCCCGCGCCCGCGCCCGCGCCCGCGCTCGCGTGCTGGCGCCCCCTCCCCGCCACGTGACCGGCGGCGCGCGCTCTGCCCCGCGGACCCAGGCGCCTCAGCCTTTTCAGTCAGCCGGGGCCTATTCTGAGAGGGTCGCCGTCACCTACGCGCGTCCGGGACGACAGCGCCCCCTTCACGCCTGTTTCTGGCGGAGAACCGGGGAAAGCGGCACGAGGGCCCGGCGCTGAGCTGCAAGCCGACGGGCGCGCCGAGCGGCCGCAGAGCAAGTGGAAGAGGAGGGACCGGGCAGCGTTTGAATGGATGCAGTGCAGCCGCTCGCGAAAAGGCGACCAGGGGCCGGCGCCAGAGAGCCCGGCAGTGGACCGCTATGCCCTGGATGCCAGTCCGGGCCTGGCCCTCGAGTTGTGCGAGCTCGGGAAATTACTCAGACCCTCGGAGTCCGTTTCCGCTCTTTAAAACGGCAGCAGGAATTGAACCGACCCCGTAAGCGCATAGGAAGTTGCGATGAGAGAAAGTAAGGAACTTTTCACCTCAGAACCTGACCTGTGTGGGTTAAAGGATGGTGAGTGTTAGAGATCAGTCGGTGAGGCGAGCGGGTAAGAGTGGAGAGCCTGGCCTGAGGGCTTACGCCAACGTCGGAAACCCGGAGACGGGGCGTGCGGCAACGCCGCGCGGGTACAGACCCCGAAGGTGGGGCAGGGTAGGATAGGCACTTCACCGTACTAGAGGGTAGATGTATGCTCAGCGCTTCCCCTGAATGGTTTGTAGCATCCCCTCAACTCCGCGAAGCAAGTGCTGCTGCGGAAATACAGAGCTAGGAAGTGCTACCAGTTGATTAGACTCCAGAGCCTGAGTTTTGTCTTAAGCCATTATATGCTCTTGACCAAGACCAGACATTGAAGTGTGTCTGTTGAAGGGATCAGAGTCTTCATGCAGTGTCTCTGATCTCCAGAGAAATTGAAAGAAAAGTATGAGGAACTACCTCTGCTATTAAAGAGTTCATAAGCTTTTTTTTTTCTTTTTTTCTTTCTGTGCGTGTGTGTGTGTGTGTATGTGTGTGTTGAGGGATCTAAGCCAGGCGCAAATGAGCAACATTTCTGGAGCACTGGCTGCATCCCAGAACTCTGCCTTTCCCACAGCCCCCTTGATCGCACCCCCAAAGAATTTTCACAACTCTGTGAGGAAAGCCTCACGTTTCTGTTTGCAAATGAGAAACCTGAGATTGGGGAGTGGGGATTGGAGGATCAGATGATGAGGGGTCCTAGTACTTTCACCCACCCTCCTTTTTCACACAATAAAAAATTAATCAAGACATTTGAAGGCAAGATGCTTATGTTTGCCAAATACAGAAGAAGAGGAAAGGATTTTAAGCCATTAGGGTGAACAAGATTTACAACAGCAGTGCTTTAGCATTGTTAGGGTGGCAGTAGCATTCAGGTAAATGCTATAGTAGGAAAGCTTAGGGAGACAGTGTAGTGAACTGGTTCAGGTGTTAATTTATAGAACCAGAATGGATGCCAGATGAGCTGATAATCCACTACTGTTATGGACTGTTGGGTTATATACACAGCTAATTTCTCTTTGTGCAATGAAAAGAACAATCTGTACTAAGGATGTTTAGACAAATCATGTCGGCATCTTGTACTCTGAACAACTACGACAAAGGCAACAATATACAATGTATTAATTATTGTACATAAATAAATTTTTAAAAAATAAAAATAAAATATATGTATGCATGGAAAAAAAAAAAAAAAAAGAACCAGAATGGAACTCGGGGCCCTGAGCTTGCAAGGGAGGTGCTGTGTCACTGAGCTATATAGCTGGCCCATCAGGTGTGAATTTATAAGGACCTGTACTGTGGAATGTACTGGGAAGTGGTCAGATAATTCCCAGGGATCTTAAAGCCATGTTCAGCTGTATATTGGTGGCAGATTCATACTATAGGCCTGGCAGCCAGATCTCCAGAGTTCCAACTTGGATTTTTTTTTTTTTTTTTTTTAGACTGGGTCTCACTGTGCAGTTCAAGCTGGCTTTGAGCTCACTTTTGTAGCCCAGGCTGGTCTCGAACTCACAACGATCCTCCTGCCTCAGCCTCCCAAGTGCTGGGATTACAGGCGTGAGCCACCACACCCGGCTCCAACTTGGATATTTAACGTTTGAAAAAAAAAAAAAATGTATTTAGTACAGGGTCAACTGTCTCTACCCAGATTGGACTCACAGTGATCCTCCTGTTTTCAGCCTTCCAAGCACATGCCACCACCCCCAGTCTCAATCACAATCTCAGAAAGCCCTGGACGCAGGCCTGTACTGCACACCCGGGACTTTTTTGTTTATTTGGTTTTTGGCCTGCTCAGCCCTCCCTGGAGGCAGGTTGGCTTGGCATGTAGTGCCCAGGATCAAACCATAGTTCCTGAGCACTTGCCTAAGCTTGCCTCAGCAGGCTCTTTAGACTGCTAGGCTATCTCACTGGCCCCCTCCTTTTTTAATTAGTGCAGGGTCTATAGGGTCTCACTACACAGATCAGATTCCTTGTGATCCTGTTTTCAGCTTCCCCAACACTTTTCAATTCCTCCTGTTTTCAGTTACCCTGGGATTATATAGGCACATGCCATCACACCCAGTCTTAGACTCTCAGTCCCAGAGGCCCCAGAGGGCAGGGCTGGCACTTACTAGCTGCATGCCCCTGGGAGATTCATTTTGCTGGTGGCAGCCTCATTTTCTACTTTGTAGAAGGATAATACCTCCCTCATAGCATTATTATGATAATTATTTTAGGCCTTTTTTTTTTTTTTTCTTTTTGAGACAGGGTCTCTCTATGCAGTTCGGGCTGGCCTTGAGCTCACTTTGTAGCCCACGCTGTTCTCAAACTTACACTGATCTTCATGGCTCAAGTCTCCCAACTGCTGGGATTATAGGTGTGCACCACCATGCCTTGCTGGACCTCTTTTTGAGCAAACTGGATTAAGGTAGGCATACTGTTGTCTACCACTGAGCTACATTTCCAGCAGGTATTTTTTTCTTTTACTGTTTGTTTGTTTTAAACTTAAAAACCTATTTTACAGAGCTAGGTATATAGCTCAGTGGTAAAGCACTAACCTAACGTATGTCAAGCCCTGGGTTCTATCCCTAGCACTGCAAAAATGAAAGAGGAAAAAAATGAAAACCAGATTTTTAAGAAATTTTGATCTTCAGCCGGGCATGGTGGCACACGCCTGTAATCCCAGCACTCGGGAGGCTGAGGTAGGAGGATTGGTGTGAGTTCGAGACCAGCCTGGGCTACAAACAGTGAGCTCAAGGCCAGCCTCAACTGCATAGTGAGACCCTGTCTCAAAAAGACAAAAAAAAAAAAAAAAAAAAAAAAAAGAAATTTTGATCTTAAAAGTTTAGGGTTGGTGAGATGGCTCAGCGGTCTAAAGTGCCTGCTTAGGCAAGCTTAGGCAACCACATGGACCATGGTTTGATCCCCGACCCCACACGTTGCGCCAGTCCCACCCCCAGGCCTGCTGAGCTGGCCATAAAAAAAAAATCACCTGTTTTGGGGCCTGGCAAGATGGCTCAGTGGTCTAAAGCACCTGCTTAGGAAAGCTTGGGCGGCTGCAAGGACTGCGGTTTGATCCCTGGCACTACATGCTGTGCCAGCCCTGCCCTCGGGGCAGGCTGAGCCAGCCATAAAAATAAATAAACGGGCTGGGAGATAGCTCCAAGGCACAAGTGCCTGCTAGGCAAGTGCAAGGTTGTGAGTTTGAACCCCGGTCCTGCAAAAAAAAAAAAAATAAATAAAATAAAATAAATAAATAAACAAACAAAAGTTCTCAAACAAGAAAAAAAAATAGAATAAAAAAAAAAAGTTTAAAACCCCTCACTTCAGTAGACCCTTTTAAGGATTCTGAGTATAGCCCTCATGGGCATATACTTTTGTTTTATATTGTAATTTTGTATTTCTGTTATTAAAAGTAACCACCAAGATTGTAGACACATCAGCTCCTACAAATGCTGAATCTGCCTCTGACAGGAAATTAGGGTTGTAAAAAGAATGCAGGCTTTGTTTGGAATCAGAAGACTCAGCCCCCATAACTACTGTTTGGGCAATAACTTACTGAAAACTTTTGTTCTTCAGCTTCCTCTAGTAGCCTAAGCTGTTGTGATAATAAAATGAGATAGTATTTGCAAAAGCAATTGGTAATCCTTGGAAAGTTTTCTGCAGGCTTTTTTTTTTTTTTTTACCACAGATTGAACTTAAAACCTTAACACTTGCCAGGCAGGCATTTATGATGCTGAGCTATCTCCCAGCCCTTCTGCAAATACTTATAAACATTATTTGCCTTTGTAAAGTGCATGAGAAAAAGAAAAAAAAAAAAAAAAAAAAAAAAAGCAAAACAAAACCCAAGTGTCATAGATGAAAGTAGTGATAGGGTGAGCTGATGAAAATGAAATGATACATGAAAAGAGAAAATTTTTTTTTCTGTCCTTTTGAGACAGGGTCTCACTATGCAACTCAGGCTGGCCTTGAGCTCACTTTCGTAGCCCAGACTGGTCTCAAACTCATACCAATCCTCCAGCTTCAGCCTTGTAAGTGCTGGGGTTACAGGCATGGGCCACCATGCCCAGCAAGAGAGAAAAAAAAAAAAATTTTTTTTTAAAGCATTTTTTATTTTATTTATTTTTTTTCTTGTTTCAGAACCTTTGTTTGTTTATTCACTCATTTTTATGGCCGGCTCAGCCTGTCCCAAGGGCAGGGCTGGCGCAACATGTGGTGCCGGGGATCGAACTGTGTTCCCTGAAGCTGCCCAAGCTTTCCCAAGCAGGCGCTTTAGACCACTGAGCCATCCCGCCGGGCCCCAAGAGAGAAAAATTTTTAAAAAATGAAATGATACAAAAAGAAAATGGTACAAGTAAAATCTTTTTTCTACCAGCATTTTCTTCTAAGCCCCAAGACTGAGGAATAAATTAGGAAGTGTAGGATCAGAAATTTAAAGCTGAGAGGATATATCTAACATATCCCCTACTTGTTTGTTTTTAATATATTTGGTTGTTACAGGATCTCACTTTGGAGCTCAAACTCACAGTGATCTTCCTGTTTTCAGCCTCCCCAGTGCTGAGATTACAGCATGTGCCACCATGCCTAGACTCTGACTGTCTTAGTCCAGCACAGCTTATGGTATGGGGGATCTCTGCACTTGCCTAAGCTTGCCTAAGCAGGCACTTTAGCCTGCTGAGCTATCTCACCAGCCCCTGCCCCCTTTGTTTGTTTTGAGACAGGGTTTCACTATGTAATGTAGGCTGGCCTTGAACTCACTGGCCTCTAACTTCCTGCAGTACTCCTGCCTCAACCTCCCAACTGCTGAGATTACTGGCATGTACCACCATGAGCCACCATGCCTGGCCCTACATTTTATAGAAGTAGAATTTAGGGCCCAGAGAAGTAAAAAAGCTTTCTAAGGCCTGTCATCTAATGAAAGGCATGATCAGAAAAACTAAATCCCAAAGCTCCAGGTTCTCTTTATTATGCCATGTGTGTATAGTAGTCTTTTAAGATAAAATTGTCTTGCCACAGGGGTCTTTTCAAAGTCATCACATCAAAAACAGAAAAATTGTAGTGCTCTCTAGTGGCTTTTAGCTTTATAGCAAAATCTTCAAGATCTACAAGTCTGGTTTAATGTGGGTTGATAGGCTTTATAATGCTATGATTATTTGCCTCTGGGAAATGTGCTATTGTTTATAAGCTTAAGTGGGCATAATATGTGAAGATTTCAGGGTAAGAGTTATAGCTATAGAAATTAGTGACAGCTGGGTGAGATGACACATGCTTATAATCCTAACACACTGGGAGACTGAGGCAGATGGATCAAAAATTCATGCCAGAGCCAGGCATCCTGGCACACTCCTGTATTCCCAGCACTTGGGAGGCTGAGGCAGGAGGATCAGTGCAAGTTCAAGACCAGCCTGGGTTACAAAAGTGAGCTCAAGGGCATCCTGAACTGCATAACGACACCCTGTCTCAAAAAGACAAAAAAAAAAAAAAAAAAAAAAATGGATGTCTGCCAGGCATGATGATACACCTGTAATTTCAGCAGTTGGGAAGCTGAGATAGGAAGATCACTGGCAGTTTCAGGCCAGTCCAAGCTACATAAAGTTCAAAACCAGCCTGTACTACAAAGCAAGAGCCTACAAAAAAAAAAATCATGTTCAACCTGGTCAATTTAGCAACTTAGTGATACATTGCCTCAAAATAAAATACAAGGGCCCGTGAGGTAGCTTAGCGGTATAAAGCACTTGCTTAGACAAGCTTAGGCAACCACAGGGACCACAGTTTGATTCCTAGTGCCACATGTTGCACCAGCCCCACCCACAGGTCAGGCTGAGCTGGCCATAACATACATACATACATACATACATACATACATACATACATGTAAAATAAAAATAAAGCACAAAATTAGAAATGGCTAAAGTGCTGGGCGTGGTGGCGCACACCTGTAATCCCAGCACTTGGGAGGCTGAGGCAGGGAGATCAGTGCGAGTTCGAGACCAGCCTGGGCTACAAAAGTGAGCTCAAGGCCAGCCTCAACTGCATAGTGAGACCCTGTCTCAAAAAAAAAAAGAAATGGCTAAAGTATAAAGGCCCTTAATTCATCCCTAAATACAAAACAATAACCAAGTAACCAAAACAGCTAAAAAAACAAAGGAAAGAAAAGAAAATCTTTAGGGATGAGCACTATGTCCTTCACTCTAGTTGACTACTTAGGAAACAGCCCCACCCCCTTTTTTTTGTACTAAGAATTAAACTCAGGACCTTGTGCTCCCCAGGCAGGCACTTAAGCCACTCAGCTATTGCCCTGGCCCCTTAGCAAACCCTTAGTGACAGGATGAAAGATGTAAATGCATAATTTGAATATAAAAAATATATATACTTTTTTTTTTTTTTTTTTTGGTGGTACCTGGGATGAAACTCAGGACTTTGTACTTGGCCAGGCAAACACTTATTTCATTGAGCTATCTCCTTAGCCCCAGTATAGGTACTCCTTAAGATGACTAACTTGCTCAATTGCTTTACCTGGGAAGGAGAAAAACAAATGTGTATTTTTTTAGAGTTAAAACAACTCATTCTCTCAATTATTGTTTTGGTACTGGGGGAAATAGGACATTGCTGTTATCCCTATTTCACTAATAAGCAATACAAAGTATTTTTTTAAACAATATTTAATCAAGAACACTAAAAAAAAAAAGAACACTCCCTCCACTCATAATTTACAGTAATTTAATAGGGGATATGAAAAGTGAAATATACTTTTTTTTTTTTTTTTCCGGGACTGGGGTTCAAACTCTCAACCTTGCACTTGCGAGGCAGGCACTTGTGCCATGGAGTTATCTCCCCAGCCCCTGAAATATACTTTTTTTTTCTTGTTTCAGAACCTTTGTTTGTTTATTCACTCATTTTTTATGGCGGGCTCAGCCCGCCCGGAGGGCAGGGCTGGCTCAGCATGTGGTGCTGGGGATCGAACCACGGTCCCTGAAGCTGCCCAAGCTTTCCCAAGCAGGCGCTTTAGACCACTGAGCCTTCCTGCTGGGCCCCTGAAATATATTTTTGAAATGTGATAAGAAAAGGGTTTGCTAAGGGGCCAGGGCGATAGCTGAGTGGCTTAAGTGCCTGCCTGGGGAGCACAAGGTCCTGAGTTTAATCCTTAGTACAAAAAAAAGGGGGTGGGGGTGTTTCCTAAGTAGTCAACTAGAGTGAAGGACATAGTGCTCATCCCTAAAGATTTTCTTTTCTTTCCTTTGGTACTGAAGATTGAACCCAGTGCTTTCCCATCGAGCTACATCCCCAGCCCTTTCAAAAAAAATTTGGGAATGAGGGAGGTTAAAAAAAAAGAGAGAGAGTGGGGCTGGGGAGATAGCTCCGAGGCACAAGTGCCTGCTGGGCAAGTGCAAGGTCGTGAGTTTGAACCCTGGTCCCACCAAAAAAAAAAAAAAGAGAGAGAGAGAGAAAGTAGAGAAGTAAAAAGAATTAAGATGCATTACATTCATGTCCCAACTCTCCATGATGTAACCATTTGCAAATATATACTAATAATTTTTTTAATATTTAAAAACCGAATAAGAATTTTTTAATTTATGTATTTGGTACGGGGTCTCATTACACAACTTGGGCTTGTAGTGATCCTCCTGTTTTCAGCCTCCCTAGTGCTGGGACTACTGGTGTGTGCTACCATGCTCAGAGTCTGTCATGGTCCCTGCACTTGCCTAAGTAGGCACTTAGTCTGCTGAGCTATCTCACCAGCCCAAAAAATAAATTCTTAAAAACCTGAGACAAGATCTCTCTAAGTAACGTAGGCTAGGCTCAAACTTGCCATCCTCCTGCCTCAGCTTTCCAGAGTAATGATACCAGAGTGTTGGGATTACAGGTATATGTCACAATGCCTGGCTCTAAAAATGTTGTTTAATGTTGAGAATTCTCTCATTCATAGCATCTTCATCTAATTTCATGTTTGTATGTCAAGTGTAATTTTTTTTTAATTTAGTACAGGGTCTACAGGGTCTCACTACATAGATCTCACAAGTAGTGAGTCTCCTGTTTTCAGCCTCCAAAGTGTTGGAATTACAGGTGCATGCCACCATGCCCAGTCTCCATCACCTTCTGAAAGCTCTTCAAAAGGCCAGCAGCACGCCTGAGATTGAACCCTGTCTACTGTGCTCTGCCTAAGCAGGTGCTTTAGTCTGTTGAGCTATCAGGCCCACCCTTCAAGTATAATCTTTTTTTTTTTTTTTTTTTAACGATGAAATCTACTTTTATTTGTACTTTTGCAAAGTTAGGATGCTTTCTCAGGACTGAGTTAGCTTGTTTACTTTAGGCAGTGAGGCCTAGTCCCACCTACATACTTTTGACTGATTTTCCAGCTTCTGCAACTCCAAACAAGCAGGTGCCACCTTAGAAAAACCACCTTGGCCCAGTGTTTGTGTACACCTCTATCATCTCAACTCTGCCTTAGAACTCTGCAGAGCGTCCCCACCAGAAAGATGGAGTCTGCTCACCAGATGGGGCTCTTGGACCTCCAGAACCCCAGGCTCATACCGGGATCCCTGTTGGGGCACCAAATGTAGGGATCCATCGGTCTTTACTGCGAACTGGTTCAACTCCTCTAAATTGGTCATGCAAAGTCCTGTGGATAACCTGCACAGTATTTTAGTAGTGATTGTCATGCTGAGAAGGCCGTGCTTTCTGGCCAGGTTGAGTGCCAATTGTAGGTGTCGCCTCCAGGTTCTCATCTCTGTCCAAGAAGTCAGTATTTCTTTTTTTTTTTTTTTTAATTTTTTTATTTTTTTCGTGTTTCAGAACCTTTGTTTGTTTATTCACTCATTTTTATGGCTGGCTCAGCTCGCCCCGAGGGCAGGGCTGGTGCAGCATGTGGTGCCGGGGTCAAACTGTGGTCCCTAAAGCTGCCCGAGCTTTCCCAAGCAGGCGCCCTAGACCACTGAGCCATCCCGCCGGGGCCCGAAGTCAGTATTTCTGATCAAAGCGCCATGTATGTGTCAGCTTCACCCGATGCTGGGTTCTGGGGACATCATGGTCACTTAAATAGTGCCCTACTTCAGAGAGAGCCTGTATGCTCTTCCCCCAGAACCAATGCAGAGACCGCCAGGACTGGTCCTGGTGACCTTGCTGGGCTCTTCCTCAGGCTTCAGGCTGCTTAGGGTGCTCTTCAAGTATAATCTTGATGGTTCCAAAGGCCATAGTCTGGATCTGTGAAGAACTTAGTATTTTTTCAAAGAAAAATTCACTTTAGGTGAGATGCATTCCAGGTTCCTCTCTGATCTGTCCCTGTTTCTCCTAGCCCAGGCTAGCTTTGAACTTGCAGTAATCCTCTTGCCTCAGCCTCTCTATCTTGCTCTATTTTTGAGTCTTCTCTTCAACTTGTACTAATTTAATATCCTAATCAGTTACTTCTCTGCTTCCCTGCTATCATAAGATAATTTGGTCAAAAGAGTTTGATAAGGCCAGAGATACAGCTCAACAGCATAGCATCTGCCTGGCAAGTGCAAGGTCCTGAGTTCAATTTTCAGCACCAAAAAAATTTTGATAAAAAACAAAGTGATTGCCAAAAAACATTTCAACATGACAGATTAGTCAAAAGTGAGGCCAGGGAGATAGCTCAGTAGAATAAGTGCTTGCCGGGCAAGTGCAGGGTCCTGAGTTCAATTCCTGGTACTACAAAAAACAAAACAAACAAACAAAAAACTCCACCAAAACAAATTAGTCAAAAATTATTATTTCTACGGCCTGTCGGGATGGCTCAGTGGTCTAAAGCGCCTGCTTGGGAAAGCTTGGGCGGCTTCAGGGACCACGGTTCGATTCCCGGCACCACATGCTGCACCAGCCCTGCCCTCAGGGCAGGCTGAGCCGGCCATAAAAATGAATGAATAAACAAACAAAGGTTCTGAAACAAGAAAAAAATAAATAAATAAAATAAAAAAATTATTTCTAGCTACTGAATTTTTGGTGTGTTTGGTAATTTTGGTGACCATGGATTTGTTTTTCTCCTTATTTGTGTACTTTGAGAATTTTTTGTTGATGGACATAGATATAAACATGTTTTTTGAGGAGTTATACACTGTTCCTACATTTTAAGCAACATTTGGAGTGACTTGATAGCATGGGACATTTACATTGTTCCTTAAAATTATCTAAAAATGTATTTATATTTTATTTTATTTTTTTAAAGAATTTTTTATTTTATTTTATTTTATTTTTCTTGTTTCAGAACTTTTGTTTGTTTATTTATTTATTTTTGTGGCCGGCTCAGCCTGCCCTGAGGGCAGGGCTGGCGCAGCATGTGGTGGGGGGGGGGGGTGTTGAACCACGGTCCCTGCAGCTACCTAAGCTTTCCTAAGCAGGTGCTTTAGACCACTGAGCCATCCTGCTAGGCCCCTAAAAATATATTTATGTTTTAAAATAAATCTTAAGGCCTGGAGTATAGTGCAGTGGTAGAATATTTGCCTACCATATGCAAGCCCTGGATTCAATTCCCAGTACTACAAGAAAAAAGTTTAAAAACCTAAAAAATAATTATAAATAGTAATGTGTAAGACCTTAAAGGTAGGAACACAATCCACATGGATGAGAAAGTCCTGAGAGTATTCCTTTATGACCTGTTTATCCTCTAATTCAACTTCTTTTTGACCTGACAATGTGAGCCCTGTCCTTACTCCATTCTTTGGCCTGTTTCTACCAACACAGGCCAGTTTTGGGCCATGCTTTTTGTACCTACATACTGTTTAGGGTCTTCCCTAACAAGTATTCCTTCTATATATGGTCCTAGTTGTTAAACCCACCTATTTTCTTTATTTGACCCTAGCTACTGTAGTCCTCATCCTAAGCATCTTTCTTTTTATTTCCCTCCCTTTCTTCCTTTCTTCCCTTCCTTCTTGTCCATAATAAAATATTTTGGCAGACAGAATAAAGGCAGATTAATAATAATAAAATGATGATGGCTAACATTTATGGACTACTTAGGCATTGTTCTAACCATTTTATGTGTATTAACTCATTAATTCCTTGCAACATTACTATAAAGTAGACACTTGTATCATCCCCACTTTACAGACAGTACAGATACAGAGAGGTTAAGTAGTATGCCAAAGGTCACATAATCAATATTGTGTGGCATCATCAGGAAGTAGTCATGATTTAGTTTCATCAAAAATATATGGCTGTAGGGGCCCAGCGGGATGGCTCAGTGGTCTAAAGCGCCTGCTTGGAAAAGCTTGGGCGGCTTCAGGGACCATGGTTTGATCCCCGGCACCGCATGCTGCGCCAGCCCTGCCCTCGGGGCGGGCTGAACTGGCCATAAAAATGAGTGAATAAACAAACAAAGGTTCTGAAACAAGAAAAAAAAATAATAATAAATAAAATAAAAATAATAATAATAAAAATGTATATGGCTGTAATCCCAGCACTTGGGAGGCTGAAGCAGGAGGATCGCTGTCAGTTCAAGACCAGCCTGGGCTACAAAAGTGAGCTCAAAGTCAGCCTGAACTGCACAGTGAGACCCTGTCTCAAAAAGACAAAAAAAAAAAAAAAAAAAAAAAAAAAAAAAAAAAAAA
>PVJA010019519.1:0-16437 GCA_004027025.1 Myocastor coypus | reverse complement strand
GTTTACGATTAAGAGTGCAAAAAGGGCTGGCGGTATAGCTCAGCATACTATGTACTGCGCATGCACACACACACACACATACTTTTTAAGTGCAAAAGCTGTGGAGAGTGGTTGATCAGACCTATAATCTCAGTTACCTTGGGAGGCTGTGGCAGAAAGATTTCAAGTTTGAGAGAAGCCTAAGCAATTTAGCAAGACTCTATCTTTATATATATATATAATATATATATATATGTATATATATATTATATATATTATATACATATATAATATATATATATATACATATATATATATATGAATGAGAAGGAGGAGGAAGAAGAGGAGAAAAAAGATTAGGATGTATGGTGCTTGCTTAGCATGTGCGAAGCTCTAGTTGAATCCCAGATAGAATCCAGAAAGTATACTGAATGGGTCCTGGATAACCATGTAAACATTTTTTTTTTAAAGAATTTTTTATTTTATTTTTTTTTCTTGTTTCAGAACCTTTGTTTGTTTATTCACTCACTTTTTATGGATGGCTCAGCCCGCCCTGAGGGCAGGGCTGGCGCAGCATGTGGTGCCCGGGATCAAACAGTGGTCTCTGAAGCCGCCCAAGCTTTCCCAAGCAGGTGCTTTAGACCACTGCACCATCCCGCTGGGCCCCATGTAAACATTTGATGATTGTCTTAGTTACTCTTCTCTGGTTGCTGGGACAAATACCCAACACCCAAAATGAAGGAAGAGAAGGTTTATTTAGTTCACAGTTACTGGAAGTTTCAGTCCATACTGGACTGGCTCCAAGGCAGAGAGGCACATGGCAGAGAGCAGCAGTTCATGGTGGCAGAACAGCAACAATATAGTAACAACCAGGGGAGCAGAGAGCAACAGAGAGAGTTGGTCTCTCTGTCTCTCTTTATATTATACTCAGGCTCTCTGCCTCAGCCTATCTGCCTCAAGCCACACCCATAATCCCAGCCATACGCAGACCAATAATCCCATCAATATTAAAACAGATAATCCCAGTGGATCATGAGTCAAGTCTCAAACTCTGGAAGTCTTCGTGCCATGATTACATGAGACTTTGAGGGAACAACTAGATATAAACCGTAACAATGATCTAATTTATATATTTTTCATATAGAAATATTTTCATCAGAATCCCAGCACTTGGGAGGCTGAGGCAGGAGCATCAGTGAGTTCGAGACGAGCCTGGGCTACCAAAGTGAGTTTAAGGCCAGGCTGAACTGCATAGAAAGACCCTGTCTCAAAAAGACAAAAAAAAAGAAAAGAAGGAAATATTTTCATCAGGTTAAAGTATATTCTATTCATTGGAGAGAAAGCTGGTGGTAATACATTTTAGTCTAGATAAGAAAGATTTAGAATCCAATATTTCATGCTTAAGGTGGTAATGTTATCTGTTTTTGTTCACTTATGAGAAACAAAACGACAATATTCTAAGGCCACTTTTTTTTTTTAATCATTGGCAGGAGAGTCGATGTTTGTGTTAGTATTTGGTGTGACCTCCTGCCAACTTGGAAGGTAACCTTTCTAAGAAACTGTCTACTAGGAATTGGCTCTGATTTTTTAAAGATAAGGTCCCGTTGTGTGTCTTAGACTCGCTTTCCTGCCTCAGCCTCCAGAGTTCTGGAATTACAAGCATGCACCACCATAGTTGGCATGATTCCCTCTTTTGAAATGTTTGCTCACTCCTTTTCAAAGAGATTGCAAGACAATTTTAATTCACTAAAGAACATTTTTTTACTCCTTAAATGTCCAGTACGACTATGGTATAATTCTTTGTTACTTTTCACCCTTTCTTTTGTAGGCTGGAAAGCATTCAGAAATAAAGGCATTCATAAATGTCAGCACACACAGGTGAAGGCCAAGGACTTCTTGTGAAAGAGGAGCTGGCTTTCACTCTTTCTCCTGGTTGCTCCCTCTGGGCCCTCTACCTTCATCAGGAAAAGAATTACACAGGTGATGGCTCTACAGTATCTTCTTGTATTAAAAATACATCAGGAGTCAGATTTAATTAAATTTTATGATGCAAGAATTATTGAAAGGCAATAACCTATTACTATATATTTGTGGTTATAGTCTTAAGTAGTGGAGATTTCTGTTTATATCTGGCTTAGAAAATAGTGGGCTGTAAACTTACCTCAACCTTTGAATTAGCAAAGGATATTATTGCAATGAAACTGGACATTTTTTCTTTCACAGTTTAATTTTCTATCTCTTCTTCCTCAAAGTATATCCTTATAAATGTCTTACAAACAAAGCTGTTTTCTTTTCATCAGTCAATTTGATACATGTAGATGTATGTGTATGGCTAATAAATATTTGTTGGTTATTTCCAAATAGTTACTGTCAGTATAATAATGACAGTACATGGCATCTGCTATCTTTTTCTCTTGGTTAAACCCAGGTCCTTTTCAATTTTAATTTTGGGACAGGATCTCTCTAAATTGCTAAATCACCAAGTTGCTGGGTTCAAATTTTTAAGTCTTAGAGTCCCATAGTGACGATTATAGTTGTGTGCTACCAAGCCTTGCATAGTAGTTAACACTTACTAGCATGTCCTCTGTATCAAGCACATCATCCACATTTTATGTAGTTACCTGCTAAACAAACACTTTTTATCTGGTTGTCTTTATTTTTCTGGCAAACTCTTATGAACCTATGCTGCAATAAATTCCACAAATCATTCTCACCTCCCCAACAAGAACAGCTGGAATTCCAGTGTTTTCTTCTTGTTATTTTGATTCCATGTTAGTCTCTAAAGCTCAATCTGAGTACACAATAGGTAGCTGCTTTATCTTAACACACTTACCTGTAAAAAACTAAAGTAATGTTGCACTTGCCCTAAGTCCTTGATTTTAACTTCACTGAAGAGAAGTAGTTTTTTAAATGAAATTTTCTCTGTCTTTCAGAAATACTCTGGTCATAACCATCTTTCCTGCACACACACATGCATGCACACACACACACACACACACACATATTGCTTCCACCAGGTGTGGTGGGAGATGCCTATAATCTCAGGGTGGTAAAGTTGAGTTCTTCCTGGGCAATTTAGCAAGACCTTCTCTCAAGAACTGTAAAGGACAGGGAATTAGCTCAGTAGAAGTCCCTAGTTTCAGATCTCAGTACCACAGATAAAATAAAATTGTAAATTAGTGAATACCAAAGCTGATCATATGTAGATTCAGACCAGCCTGGGCAGTTTAACAAGAATTGGGGTTCCAATAGTCTTTTTTTCTTTTTGAGAAAGGGTCTCATTATACAGCTCAGGCTGGCCTTGAACTCACTTTGTAGCCCCAGGATAGCCTTGAACTCACAAAGATTTTCCTGCCTCAGCCTCTTGAGTGCTGGGGCTGGGATTACAGACGTGCGCCACCACACTCAGCAAGAGAATCCAGGTATTCTTATCACTCAGATAAGCTTTAGAGATGAGTTAGTGTGCAGGTACCATGCTGCAGGAAAAAATACATGAGCTAAGATCTCAGAGAGAGCATGTACTCTGAAACTGAAATCATAGACCAGAACATCTGATGTATATCTCATACACAATGCAGGAGGGTGATCTGCTGGTGGAAGTGTCACACATGGCTGCCTTTAGCACTTGGCGCTCACCAATGAAGCTTCCCTCTCTGCAGCTATTATCCACCATCTTCCTGCCTGAAAGCCAGTTAGGGCTCTCTAGTTCTCATCCTACATGCTATAAAACACAGTGGAAATTGGTATCTGTTTCATCAGTGTGATTGGCTGTGGTTCCTCGTGAGCCCTAGGAATAACTGGCTCAGCTGTTTGAGTAATTTAAAGAAAGTCTCCTGTTAGAATTGTGTGTCCTGTTCTGAAAGCTAGAACTATGCATTATGATCCTAGTTAAGCTGTTTTTTAAACAAGCTAAAGTTCTTTTGTGAAAACACTGATATTAAGATCTTTGTGCCGGGGCCTGGTGGGATGGCTCAGTGGTCTAAAGCGCCTGCTTGGGAAAGCTTGGGCGGCTGCAGGGACTGTGGTTCGATGCCCAACACCACATGCTGCACCAGCCCTGCCCTCAGGGCAGGCTGAGCTGGCCATAAAAATAAATAAATAAACAAACAAAAGTTCTGAAACAAGAAAAATAAATAAATAAATAAATAATTCTTTAAAAAAAAAAAAGATCTTTGTGCCTTCATAATCATGCAGGTAAAACAGAACAGCCAGACATGGTGGCGCATGCTGCAATCCAGGCACTTGGGAGACTGAGGCAGGAGGATCAGTGCAAGTTCAAGGCCATTCTGAGCTACATTTGAGACAGTGAAACCCTGTCTCAAAAAGGAACCCCCCACCCATAAGAATTGAGACTGGAATTACAGCCAGAAGGAATCCTGTTTATTGAATAACTCCCCCTGCCTTACTACTTACCTTTTCTTTATAGCCATAATCTAAATTCTTGTCATTATTTCCAAGCAATCATTTCTAAGAAACCTTCAGTCTGTTTATTTTATGTTATGTTATGTTATGTTATGTTATGTTATGTTATGTTATGTTATTTTATTTTATTTTATTTTATTTTATTTGCCATACCAGGGCTCAGACTTGGGACCTTATGCTTTCTAGGCAGTCACTTATGCTGCTAAGCTATCTCCCTGACCTGAGTCTATTTATTTTCAATTTTTTAAACTTTCTTTCTTTCTTTCTGTTATGGCCAGCTCAGCCTGCCCTGGGGGTAGGGCTGATGCAGCTTGTGATGCCAGGAATTGAACTGAGGTCCCTGCGGTTGCTTAAGCTTGCCTAAGCAGGTGCTTTAGACTGTTGAGCTCTCTCACCAGCCCCATAGTGTGTTTATTTTTAAATGAAACTAGAAATCCAGGTTTACCTTTAGAGTTGAGTGTTGTAGTCCCTCAAATTAAAAATATGTTTGGCTCTTACTGAGAAAGCAGCTAAATATGATGACATCAAGAAGGTGGTGAAGCAGGGGTCAGACGGTCCCCTCAAAGGTATCCTTGGCTACACTGAGAACCAGTTGTGTCTTGAGACTTCAACAGTGACACTCACTCTTCCACCTTCGATGTGGGGGCTGGCATTGCCCTGAATGAACACTTTGTCAGGCTCATTTCCTGGTATGACAATGAGTTCAGTTACAGCAACACGGTGGTGGACCTTATGGTCCACATGGCCTCCAAGAAGTAAGTGGGCCTCCACCATAGCCCAGTGAGACCAGAGGAATGGCGAGGCCGTGCTGTAGAAGTCACTGCTCTACTCAGTCCCAACACTGAGAATCCTCCCCTCACAGCTTCCATCCCAGGTCCCCTAGAAGGAGAGTGGCCTCGGGAGCTCTGGCTCGATACATTGCACACCATCAATAACGCCCAGTGAGCTGCCCCCAAAAGGCATTAGACAATTTATAGAGATTGAGATACTTAGTTGATGTTTTAGCTGAGGATATAGCTCAGTGGCACAATTTCCTGCCTAGAAAGTACAAGGTTCTGAGTTCAATTCCCAGTACCAAAAAAAAAAAAAAAAAAAAAAATGACACTTAAATGGAAACAAAGCTTTTGTACATAAGGAAGAGGGGGATAAAGGAAGGAGAAGGGAATGGGAAAAAAAGTCAAGACATACTATATGCAGGTCCAAATTCCCTATCATGTATGTGATCATTATATATTCCTAAATTATATAAAATAAAAACTATACAAAAGAAAAAAAAGAAGGTTCATATTCAAGTATCTGGCCTTAGATATAAGAGACTCCACTGAAAAGAAGATAGTTTTAAGTGCTATAACTCCAGTGATAGAAGAAGGTATTGGCAAGAAACATAGTACTAAGAAACAGAGGTATAAGGCAAGAATCCCTCCCCCAGTACACACCCTCCAAACTTGAGTATATTTGAGACTGATCCTCTGAACTAGCAGGAAGAATTTCAGTCCTTGAAATAGAGGGAAGCTTAATCTGCAAGTTAAGATTATACCTGGTAAATTGAATGGTATCTTTCATTATAAATAGGAGTAAAATGCAGCAAGAAGTTAAAGCAATAAACTTTATTATCTTTTAAACATCCACAGCCGGGCGTGGTGGCTCACGCCTGTAATCCCAGCACTTGGGAGGCTGAGGCAGGAGGATTGGTGCAAGTTCAAGACCAGCCTGGGCTACAAAAGTGAGCGCAGGACCAGCCTCAACTGCATAACAAGACCCTGTCTCAAAAAGACAAAATAAATAAATAAACATCCACAGAATAGTAGAGCAAATCTCCACAAAAATTTGGGGATGCTTAAGACCCATCTTATGACTACCTTCAGCTCAGAGTTCTACCACTCAAGATGCTAAGGCAAGAGGATCATGGATTCAAGGTGATCCAGGACTACATAGCACATTGAAGGCCAGCCTGAGCTACATAGTGTCACCCTCTTTCAGAAAAAAAAAAGGTAAAAAATAAAAAAAAAATTTACAAGGCTACTTGCTTGCTAGACATGGTGGCATAGACCTGTAATCCCAGCATTTAGGAGGCTGAAACAGGAGGATCATGTTGAATTCAAGTCAACCCAGGCTAGATAGTAAGTTCAAGGCCAGTTTGGACTAGACTGCATAGTGAGACATTGTCTCAAAAAAAAAAAGAGCCAGGGCGCTACCTTGTTTAGAACACATTTCTCAACAGTAATGTTACCATGTCTTTTTTTTTTTTTTTTTTTTTTTTTTTTTTTTTTTTTTTTTTTGTATTTAGCACAGGGTCTACCGGGTCTCACTACGTAGCTCAGACTGGTAGTGATGCACCTCTGTTAAGCCTCCCAAGCACTGGGATTACAGGTGTATACCACCATACCCAGACTCAGATGTCTCAGTGTACCCCCAGGGTGGGGCTGGCATGGTGCACCAGGGATCAGGGATCAGACTCCAGCCACTGAGTTGGCCTAAGCAAGCACTTTAATCCACTGAGCTATTTGGCTAGCCTTGTAATTTGTAACTCAGTGAAAATTCACATTACTATCTGCTGAATTTATATATGGTCACATTTATGTCTCATTGAGATTTTTTTTTTCTTTTTCTTTCTTAATGTATTTGGTTGTTACAGAGTCTCACTACACAGGTCAGATTCATAGTGATCCTCCTATTGGACTCATAGTGACCCTCCTGTTTTCAGCCTTCTCAGCGCTGGGATTACAGGTGTATACCACTACAACCTGACTTTTGTTGACTCATCCCACCTTGAGTGCTGGGCTGGTGTGGCGTGTGGTGCCCAGGATTGAACCAAAAACCAACCACAAATGTTTGCCTAAGCTTGCCTAAGCAGGTGCTTATAGTCCGCTGAGCTATCTCACTGCCTCCCTCCCACTGAGATTTTAACTTTGAGGAGTAGCATAATAGCATCTCACTATTCTGCCTGTAAATATCTATCTTAATGCCATGCAATATTTAGTAACTTTATTAATGTCACTCTTTCTTACTTAAATTTGGAAGAGATTATATCTTTGATGATATAAAGGTGAAGACCATACTTTTCAAAGAACCTGGCCACTCCAAAAAAATCTATTGTATTTGCAGAACTATTGTAAAATCTGACACTCCACTTCACTGGAATGCCCTTATAATTGCCAAATGTTGTCCTCTTTGGTGAAAATTTTTGGCCAGTCCTGTGTATTGCCAGACCTTGCAGCTGTTGACCCCTGAAGCCCAATTCTCCTATAATAACAAATCAAACAATTTTTTTTGGCAGTACTGGGGATTGATCCCAAGGATACTCTACTACTAAGCTAGATCCCTAGCCCTTTAAAATATTTTTTGAATTTTGAGACAGGGTCTGATTAAATTGTGATCCTGCAGTCTCTTAAGAAGCTGAGATGGGGCCCGGCAGGATGGCTCAGTGGTCTAAAGTGCCTGCTTAAAAAAGCTTGGGAGGCTGCAGGGACCGAGATTCGATCCCAGGCACCACATGCTGCACCAGCCTTGCCCTCAGGGAAGGCTGAGCCGGCCATAAAAATAAACAAACAAACAAACAAAAGTTCTGAAACAAGAAAAAATAAAATAAAATAAAAAATAAATAAATTTTTAAAAAAGAAGCTGAGATTACAAGTGTGTATCACAGCCCACTTTCTCAACATTTCTTAATGACTTAAAAGGAGCAATCATGAACCAGTTGCCATTGAAAGTATGAGTTAATAAGCTTATGTAAAAATAAAGCTGGGTGCAGTGGTGCATGTCTGTAATTTTAGCATTTGTGAGGCTGAGGCAAGAGGATTGCTGTAAGTTCAAAGCCAGCCTGAGCTATAAAGTGAGTCAAGGCCAACCTAAAACACATAGTAAGACCCTGTCTCAGAATTATTGAAACAAAATAATAAACAAAAAATCACAAGTATTACAGTTATGTTAAAACAAACATGAATATTTAAGTCATAGGCACAAACTTAAATGACAATTAAAAACAGAAACCTGTAATCTGAGCTTAGGGAGACCAAGGCAGGCGGATTGCTATGAGTTTGAGGCCAGCCTTGGCTATCTACTGAATTCAGGGCTAACGTCCACTGTATGGTAAGACCGTGTCACTAAGAAACAAAACAGAAGAGTTAGGAAAGACACATTGGAGGGGAAGGGGTGAGGTCAAAAGTCTATAAGAACTCACTGAAGGAGATAGCAAAGGCCAAAAGCGCATAAGCGCTTACCATGTCCTGTTTTTCTTTATGTCACATTTTTTAATTACATATATGGAAAATATATGATCCCTCTGCCTTTACAGATCTTTTGTATACCTTGAGCTTCCTCCTCTGGGTTCTAGTTTCTTATTTCTTCACCTGGTTTTACTCATCATTGAGATGTCTACCTTGGGAAGGGTCTACTTTTCATTTGTTTGTTTGTTTGTTTAGTGGAACTGGGGATTGAACTCATAAGCCTGCACTTGCCAGGCAAGCGCTTATTCTACTGAGCTATCTCCCTGGGCCCTCTTTTTTATTTTTAACTGTATCCAGCTCAGCCTGCCCTGTGGGTGGGACTGGCACAGCATGTGGTACCAGGAATCAAAGCACAGTCCCTGTGGTTGCCTAAACTTGCCTAAGCAGGCACTTTATACTACTGAACCATCTCATCGGCCCCCTCTTAGTTTTAGTTTTTAAAAATTCTCTATCTATCTATCTATCTATCTAATTTGTTTATTTGGTACAAGATCTTGCTACACAGCTCAGACTTGTAGTGTTCTTCCTGTCTTCCCCAGCTCTGGAATTACAAGAGTGTACCACCATACCCAGTTTCCATGCCTAGCTCAATGTGGGCCTGGCATGGCATGTGGTACCAGGGATTGAACCTCGGTCTTTGTGCTTGCCAGGTGGGTGCTTAGACCGCTGAGCTATCTCCCTGGTCTCTGCTTCTCTTTATAGCTAATTCTAAATATTTTGACTCTTGTCAAGTTTGTTGTTAAATTTTCTAGACCTAGGAAACATGGATTGTTAGTAAGTCTCAAAAATAACCATTCATAGGGCCAGTGAGACAGCTCAGTGGACTAAGCACTTGCTTTGCCAAGCTTAGGGACTAGGGTTCGATTCCCAGTCCTGCATGCTGTGCATATGCTGAGCCAACAACAGAGTCCAAGTGTGGTGGCACACACCTGTAATCACAGCACTAGGGAGGCTGAAAACAGGAAGATCACCACAAATCTGATCTGCGTAGCAAGACCCTGAACCAAATACACAAAAGAAAAATGAATAATTAAATAAAATAATCATTCATGTTATAACAGCTTCTCTCTTCCCCTGAGATATTGGGAATATATGATATCTGCTGATCCTCATCTTGAGTTGTTTATTTTTGCAATACTCAGTTTTGTTTTTGGTTTTTTTTTAAAGAATTGTTTTATTTTATTTGTTTTCTTGTTTCAGAACTTTTGTTTGTTTATTTATTTATTTTTATGGCCGGCTCAGCCTGCCCTGAGGGCAGGGCTGTCACAGCATGTGGTGCTGGGAATCGAACTGCAGTCCCTGCAGCCACCTACGCTTTCCTAAGCAGGGGCTTTAGACCACTGAGCCATCCTGCCAGGCCCCAAATAATTTTTTATTTTATTTATTTATTTATTTTCTTGTTTCAGAACCTTTGTTTGTTTATTCACTCATTTTTATGGGCAGCTCAGCCCGCCCCGAGGCACAGCATGTGGTGCTGGGGATCGAACCGCAGTCCCTGAAGCCACCCAAGCTTTCCCAAGCAGGCACTTTAGACCACTGAGCCATCCTGCCAGGCCCACCTCAGTTTTGAATAGAAGTCCTTTCCATTAAGCTATATCCTTAGCCCTTTTTATTTATTTATTTACTTATGCACCATCTTGCTAAATTGCCTGGGCTAGGGCTGGGTGTGGTGGCCCATGCCTGTAATTCTAGCACTTGGGAGGTTGAGGCAGGAAGATTGGTGCGATTTCGAGACCAGAATGGGCTACAAAAGTGAGCTCAAGGCCAGCCTCAACTGCATAGCGAGACCCTGTCTCAAAAAGACAAAAATAAATAAATAAACAAAGAAATAAATAAAATTCCCTAGGGCTGAGCTTGCACTTACAATCCTCCTACCTCAGCTCCGAGTGCTGGGATTATAGGCATGCACTTATTTTACCTAATTTAGAAGTGCCTTTTCATCTGAGAAACTGTCTAAAAACGATTTCATAGCCACTGCCTCCCATTCTTCACTCCAGGTTCCTTGTCCCCTCCTTAATCTCTCGTTTGGCGAGTTCATCCGTTTCCCTGTGAGAATGAATGCCATCCTATTCCAAGACTTCAATCAATGTGTTCTAAAAGGAGAGAAAGCCTAAGCATATGAGTCAACTTTATTCTTGGTACTGAACCCTGTTTGTTCTTGTATTAGTTGCCCTGAGGAACGGGGAAGAGAAATGCAACTTTTGCTTCTCTTGCCATTAGAAAGAAGTGACTGGCAGTCAAAGTACTTCCCTAATTGAAAAGAAAGGGATTACACACTGATCTCCTATTATATGTGTACAAAGCATTACTAAGTATGTATTTTGTGGTGTCTAATGTGTTACGATTGTATTCATTAATCTTAGTGTTGTATTCTTAGACAAAACAGAATCTGTCTGCACTACAAGGCCAACAAGGCCTTGTGGCCTAGGAAAGTGACAAATGCTCTCCTTTAACTTTATCACATATGGTGATTCTCACAGTGACCTGCCTTTCTTCTGTCTTCACCTCTTTATATTACAATAGTTGTGTGTGCACCTATGTTTCTGTTATTATGTAGCTTCCTAAAGGTCTGAACATATAGCTTAGTGGTAGAGCACCTACCTAACAGGCACAAAGGCTTTTGTGTTTGATCCTTAGTGTGCGTGCGCGCACACACACACACACACACACACACACACACACACACACACACACACGAGCCCATGGAAAGCACCCACATTTAACAAGAGTATCTGCTTTTCAGCACTCAGTGAATAGCCTCTAGGAGAGACCTTGTTCTGTGTCTCACTGTTTTCACACAGTGTGTAGGGAAGAGGAGATCCTTCCCAGCCCCAGCCCTCTCCCTGGAGAGGTTCTCTGACATGAGGCTGCCTGAGACACTGAGCAGATGCAATAGGAATGCCTGTGCTCTTCCCTGACTGCCTATTTTGGCCATCTCCCTGCTTTCAGACTCTTCAATGGAAGAGTCAGAGTATTGAGCCAAACCAAAGATATAGAAGAAAAATCTGGAACATACCTCAATGGGTAGGGCTGATTAAGACAAGATGAGAATGCACAGTGGGGAATATTCACAAAAACAAACCTCTTGCAAGATCTGGAGTCAGAAAGGGGCCAAGCCTTCATGCTTAACCCTTGAACATTTATGGGAGCTTCACTATAATAGGTGCTTGTTGGACAGAAGTAGAATATGCCAATAAGTCACAAAATATTGAGAAAGAGGGCTTAGTAAACTAGAGCCCTCACTGGACTTGAGCAAAGAGAATCAGTAGCTGTAGTTTGACTGCGCCAATCCACTCTGCTCTCTCCCCACAAAGTCTAGAGACTTCAGGGAGAGACAATGGCTACTTAGCTCTATCTAGTATCCATCCAGATATCTGTGTCTACCTGAGATTCTTTCCATCCTGCAGAAATAAACTGGGAAGAGTAGGCCTTAGAAGGCACCGGCTTTTTTAGCTCACATTTTGCTTTCCTATATGGCAGTTCAATAACACTGGAAAAGTTCTGCTATCCCAGGTACCCACAAACAGCAGGAGAGAGGAGTTTGTCTATACTATTCTTTCCCTTCACGTGACACATGAAGGCCACAAGGCATTACTTTCTTGATTTTAAGTTCTGTAATTACCCTGGATACAAGGGCTCTAGGGGCAACTGCCTTCCTTTAAATCTTGGATGCTCTAGCTGGTAGTATTTCTGACCATCTCTTTCACCAGTTGCTATCTGCAGGAGATGCCTAGGCATTCTGGAAGCGTGGGAGTAGGAACTGCTGCTGTTGCTGTAGCTTCCTAGATCTATGGCAAAGCACCAAGAAACAAAATTGTTTCACGCTGTGTGCACCGACTCCCTGAGAGTTGGCACAACCAGGGACTCTGCAGAGCCATGTAAATCTTTCTGCAAGCAGTCTGTCTCTTTGGTAGCTACAGAAACAGTGTTTGTTATCCTTTAGTTTTCAGTAGACAGGCTAGATTCTGTTGGAGACAGTCTGTTTGCAAAGCTGGAAAGCCAGTCAAGATAATCTTCAGAAATAAGAACACAACTTTCACTGAGGGGTCCTGTCTTTCTTGCTACCATCAGCATTTGGGGGCATCAGAGAGAAGACTCCCTATGAAGATCTTGGAGCTAAAGTTGCCCTTTCAGATTTAAACCTTGAATACATTGCATAATGGAACTATATGCTTATTCAAAGTTTTACTAAAGAGGAAGAATGGCTCCATTGGCCAGCAAGATTATGCTATAACTTGGGGAGGGGGGAGCTAAATTTTTTAAAAATCCTTGACAAGCAGGACCAATGAGCCCTGAAAGCTTAGGAAGGGAAGGGGTCTTGGACTAAGGGCTGATGGTGTCAACCCAAGGTTTGCAGGTGAGAGGTTGCACTAGTCTGTTATGCTCAGGAGGGGAGTAAATTGCTGCTTCCAAGTTGTAAATACTTAAACAACAGACTTTCTTTCATGAGGTACTGAGTTTGATTACCAGCAATGCAAAAACAAAACCAAAACAAAACACCCCAGGATTCCTGCAAACAACTTTGTTCTTACAAAAACAGACCCCCTTGTTTCTTACTCAATGTTGTCCAAGTAACCTACTCTGAACATCTGATTTCCCAAGTGCTGATCATGGGACATGAATGTTTTGGTTCTTGGTCCTTATACTTCTTTCAATATCTAGTCATAGGGCCGGGCGTGGTGGCTCACGCCTGTAATCCCAGCACTCGGGAGGCTGAGGCAGGAGGATTGGTGCGAGTTCGAGACCAGCCTGGGCTACAAAAGTGAGCTCAAGGCCAGCCTCAACTGCATAGCGAGACCCTGTCTCAAAAAGACAAAAAAAAAAAAATCTACTCATAATTTGATGAATAAAGTAGCATTATGATTTCCGGCACCAGCTCTGGGAGCTTGAGTGTGCTTTGGGAGATGACGCCACTGTCTATGTGTCAGCAATATCTGAGGACTTGAACCTTAAACTGGTGAATAACCATGGTAAAACCATACCAGGAAGGACATTTTGGGGCCCGGAAACTCTGAGACTGGCTAGTGGTCAGTGTGCCTCCTAGTCAGTCTGCTAAAATATAAGGATCACTGAGGGCTCTGTCAGTAGTCAGGGCCTTGCAGGATATAATCGTATTTAGATCCTAGTCTAGAATCAGTCAGACTCTGAGCACAAACTTTCTTCCCTTTTACCACAAGCAGATTGCCCAGTCTCTCTGTACCTTAGTCTTCTAATGTGTAAATTAGGACAGCAAAGGTGTTTACTTCATAGCACTGTTAGAGGAAAACAGGATGGCATGGTGTGCCTAATGTATGTGGCTAGCCTCACTAGTGCTAGTTTCTCCTTTATTTATAGCTCTCATGAGATACCAGCTGCTGTGGTCAGTAAGTGCTGGTAAACTTGCCCAAAGCCAACCAGAACCTGGAGTTTAATCATGCCAAAGCTTATACATTTGACTAGTGAGTTAAACTGCCTTTGTTGGCTTAACAAACACATAAAAAAGTATATTGTTATTGCTAAAGGCATGTATTTGAAGTCTAATGAGTATTCCTAAGCCTGTTTGGAACTCTTACACTTACCTAAGAAAACATGTTTTTTACTATCCTTAATAAGGGAAAATTGGGCTGGCAAGATGGTTCAGTGGTCTAAAGCACCTGCTTAGGAAAGTTTAGGCATCTACAGAGACTGTGGTTTGATTCCTGGCACCACATGCTGTGCCAGCCCCACCCTCAGGGCGATAATATAAAAATAAATAAATAAATAAAAATGGACCTGGTCAAACCCCAGTCCTGAAAGAAAAAAAAAAAAAGGAAAATCTATCTTTGTTCTTAAAGAATTGATACCGAGCATGTTGGCGCATGTCTGTAATCCTGGCACTTAGGAAGCTGAAAACAGGTGAATCACTGAATCCAATCTGTGTGGTAAGACCCTATAGACCCTGTACTAAATACATAGAAAGAAAGAAAGAAAGAAAGAAAGAAAGAAAGAAAGAAAGAAAGAAAGAAAGAAAGAAAGAAAGAAAGAATTGTTTGGCTGCATGTGGTAGTATATGCCTGTAATCATAGCACTCAGGAGGCTGAGGTAGGAAGATCATCATGAGTTTGAGGCCAGCCTGAGCTACATAGTGAACTCAAGTCCAAACTGAACTACATAGGAGATCCTGTACAGTGTAAAAAAAAAAAAATTGATCTTCAGTAGCAATAACATACTCTGTACCAAACCTAATAAATAACATAGAGAAGCACAATGGGAAACAGCTTTTTGTTAAAAAAACATGTGGCCAAGGGAGCTATGATTTTGAAAGCCCCTCTCCTCTGTTCCTCTCTCTTCCTGCTCCCTTCCCCTTCTCTCCCCCTCCCTTCCCCTCTTCTGTCTGTCTGTCTGTCTGTCTCTCTCTCTCTCTCTCTCTCTCTCTCTCTCCCCCCCCCTTTCTTTCTTTTTGGAAGAGTCTCTATGTAGTTTAGGCTGGCTTTAACTTCCCTATGTAACCTAGGCCCAGCTCAAGGTCACCCTCCTGCCTCAGACTGCTGAGTACTGGGATCACAAAAGCCTGACTTTCGAAGCTTACTCTTTCTTTCTTTCTTATTTATTTATGCTTTTCTATGGGACCAGGGATTGAACTCAGGACCCTGCACTTGCCAGGCAAGAGCTTAGTCTACTGAACTACCTCTCTAGCCCTTCCTCATCCTCCCAAGCTTCCTCTTTCAGTATCAAGAAATCCATACATATTAGACTGAAAAGGTCCTATGATAGGTTTATGAAGTTCCCCCTTCTTGGGCCGGTGAGATGGCTCAGTGGTCGAAAGAGCCTGCCTAGGAAAGTTTAGGCAACCGCAGGGACCGAGGTTCGATTCCTGGCACCACATGCTGCACCAGCCCCACCCCAGGCTGAGCCGGCCATAACAAAAATAAATACGTAAGGTTTAAATAAAATAAAATAAATTTTAAAAAAAAGTTCCCCCTTCTCCTCCACCTTTATCTTCACCTTCTCCTCCTCCTCTTTTTCCTCCCTCTCCTGCTCCTTCTTATTCTTATTATCATTATCATTATTTTGGTGCTGGAAACCAGGGCCTTGCACACACATGGCAAATGCTACACCACTAAGCTACATTCCCACACCTACTGTGTTCTTTATCAAACACGGAGTATAATTTCCTGTTTTTGATAATTTGTCAAGACACTGACAAAAGTTCTACAGAACGCTACACATGGCTTCAGGGTAAATCCTGAGAGGATTTCACTGGCCTTGTGAGATACAAAAGTTACTTTTTTGTTATGTAGGTTTTGCTTTATCTTGGTCTTAACTATCCAGCAGAAAACTTTACTGAGAGGTATGAAAAGTATAGCCATACTACTATGCTGAACTGTAAAAGGCTCAAGCCAACAGCTTCCGACATTGCCAGTTCTCTGATAACCCACTACTATTATGGACTATTGGACTATACATACAACTATTTTCTCTTAGTTCAATGAGAAGAAAGATTTGTACTAACAATGTTTAGAAAAATTATCATGTCTGCATCTTGTGCTCTGAACAACTACTATGAAGACATTATGCATTTTATTAATTATTGTGGCTGTCCTACTAACCTGAAACTGTCTCGTTATTATTTCTTTCTCATTAAAATTAATATTTTTTTTAAATTATTTTTTATTATTATTTTTATTCTTGTTTCAGAACCTTTGTTTATTGACTCATTTTTATGGCCGGCTCAGCCCATCCCAAGGGCAGGGCTGGCACAGCATGTGGTGCCGGGGATCGAACCGCGGTCCCTGAAGCCGCACAAGCTTCCCCAAGCAGGCGCTTTAGACCACTGAGCCATCCCGCCAGG
>PVJA010019518.1:0-38306 GCA_004027025.1 Myocastor coypus | reverse complement strand
ATCAGATGTTTTATAGTGTTTCAAATTAACAACTTGTATTGACCAAGGCAATTCTATGAACTCCCATTTAAAGTGCCCAATGTTGCCAGGCGTGGTGGCGCATGCCTGTAATCCCAGCAATCCAATGTGCTCCATGTTTTCTTTTAATTTAATTTTATTTTTTTGTTGTTTCAGAACTTTTGTTTGTTTGTTTTGTTTTTTTATGCCCAGCTCACCCTGCCCTGAGAGCAGGGCTGGCGCAGCATGTTGTGCCGGGGATCGAACCTCGGTCCCTGCAGCCTCCTAAGCTTTCCTGAGCAGGCGCTTTAGACCACTGAGCCATCCTGCCGTTCTGTGCTCCATGTTTTCATTTTGATCCTGTATTGGTCAGGGTTTTACTTAGAGGAACAGAATAGATATAAGGAATGGATATTAACACAAAATATACAATCTATAAGAAATTGTAAGATTGGCTTACAATAGTCAGAAACAGAGTCACATGAGGAAGCGCATCTGCACGCTCCAGACTGAAGAATTTAATCCTGAGGCCTGGACTTCACTGCAGCACTCTGTGTAAGTCTCTGTCAGCTGTTGGGTCTGCAATGGAAGACTAAAGTGTCTGTAGATGGATGCTGAAGAGTCTGCGACCGATGGCGAAAGTCTAAGCTGGAGGCCAAAGAGTCTGCGCTGCAAGCCAGACAATGAAGTCCAGTCTGAACGTGAAGACCAAAGCTTCTCAGACGAAGTAAAGCATTGACTCCTCCTTCAGCCCTTTAAAAAAGTCTTTTTGTGCTCAGTCATTCTGACGTGGGCTCATTGCGCCCTAGGGTGGAACCAATCATACCCCAGGATGGGCCCTTGATCCTGTTCTAGGGAGAAATCCAATCATATCTTAGGCGGGCCCTGGTCACACTCCAGGGAAGAACCAATTGTACCCCAGAGTGGGGCTCCCACCAACAGGGAACTGGGCTGCGGAGTCATTCAGCCACGTTGACACATTGTATCAACCACTACAGATTCCATTAACCCATCGAGGCTTGTTTCCCCACATTCTCTTTATCCAGAGCCTTTACCAACAGGTGCCAGAATCGGGGCCTATCAGGGTTCCCTGTCCTAATGTCTCAAACGTTTTTCTTCTCCACCGCTGTCCACAGTACTCACATATCTGGTGGTGTTTGAGAGTGGGAGTCTTTAAGAGGTGGATCATTAGACTTAAATAAGGCCACAAAGTGGGGCTCTCATAATGAGCTTAATAGAGACACCAGAGAGCTTGCTTCTCCCCTTGCTGTCCTCCACTCCCTCTCCCTCTTTTCCATCTCATTTTCCCTCTGCCATTATAGAGGCTGGAGTAGACTTGAAAGTGACTGTGATTAGAGTATATGCTTCTGAAGCACAAATCCATCTGCAGAAGCCGGATGCTTATGTGGTTCTAGGCATACTCAGATTATCCTTGGGCTGAATGCTAAACCATGAAGGCACAGGGACAAACTGTGGGGATCAGAATCCCAGCACTTAGGGGGCTGAGGCAGGAGGATCACTGTGAGTTCTACACCAGCCTGGCCTACAAAAGTGACTTCAAGTCCAGCTTGAACTGCATAGTGAGACTCTGTCTCAAAAAGACAAAAAAACAAAACAAAACAAAAACTGTGGGGATCAGGGCTCACACATAAAAACAAGACCCAGGCAGTAATCCACTGTGAGACAGAGTTCATAAATATGCAAGACAGAAATAACAATAACCCACAAGAGAGGGAAATTATACCCATGGTTTGTACAGTATATTATCTCAAATGTCAAATAGTCAACAAAACATTACAAGATCTATACTCAGAAAAAAAAAGGAACTCCATAGAAATTACATCAGATATTTCTCCAATACTGGATATAGCACACAAAGACTTCAAAGTAGCTATTATAAATAAAAATTCAAAGGGCTAAGCAAACTCATTTAAGTAAGGAAAAGAAAGCATTATGGTACCAATTCAGGAAAACAAGTCTCACAAAAGAACCAGGTGGAAATTCCAATTTGGAAATTGAAGAGTGCAGTAAGTGAAGTGAGGCACTTAATGAAGGCATCAAAGAAAAATCAGACAATACAGTAAATAAACAGCAAATGTAAAAATATAGGAATAAAATTTGTTCAATCTCAAAACAAAGAGAAACAAAGCAATGGGTGGCGACTTCCCCAAGAAAGCCACACAATTCTGTTTGTACTCAAATTTCAGTAGTTTTCATGAATAATTACTCCTTTGTTTGATGTTCACATCTGGCAAATTTCCAGAGCACTAAAAGGCTTGGGTGTTTTGTTTCATTACTGTTTTGAAGATTTCCTCCAGATTCATAGGTGTTTTGCAAGTTCCCTTTGGCCTCCACAATTACAAGGGGTGCTCAAAGTGGAGGCTATCTACCTTCAGACATTTATTAGTACAAAGAACCGCTGTTTGGGCAACCTTGGTTGTTTTGTTTTGTTTTTGTTTTTTTTGGCTTTTTGAGACAGGGTCTCACTGTGCAGTTCAGGCTGGCTTTGAGCTCACTTTTGTAGCCCAGGCTGGTCTCGAACTCGCAATGATCCTCCTGCCTCAGCCTCCCAAGTGCTGGGATTACAGGTGTGAGCCACCATGCTCGGCTTGCAATCTTGGTTGTTGAGATTGCTGCACACGCATTTTCAACTTCTCTAAGGTTGGCACTATAATGGGTTTTCTGTGATATACAACATCACCTAAGGGCCATAATGCAAAGGTAACACCAGCTGTGAAAAAAATTTATACTATTTTTCTCAAGCATGTTTGCATTTTTTGGTGGACTCCTCTCCTATACATATCCCTTTGTAAAGGGCTTACTTCTGTCTGTATATTTGCATATATAAATATGTCTAATATAGGTATCAGTGTTATCTCTGATAGAATTGAACACTATAAGTTTATTTTTTTTGAAAGAATTTTTAAATTATTTTTTTCTTGTTTTAGAACCTTTGTTTGTTTATTCACTCATTTTTATGGCCAGCTCAGCCCATCCCGAGGGCAGAGCTGGTGCAGCATGTGGTGCCAGGGATCAAACCACGGTCCCTAAAGCTGTCCAAGCTTTCCCAAGCAGGCGCTTTAGACCACTGAGCCATCCCGCCGGGCCCCGAACACTATAAGAAGCCAGGGGCCTGGGGATATAGCTCAATGGCAGACCATTTACCTAGTATGTACAAGGCCTTGCATTCTATCTCTATTACTGAAAAGTCCTAAACATCATAGCATATGCATTTTCTCAGTTTATTAAATTCAATAAAATAGATGTACTCTGAGGCCAGACGTGGTGGTGCACGCCTGTAATCCCAGCACTTGGGAGGCTGAGGCAGGAGGATTGGTGTGAGTTAGAGACCAGCCTGGGCCACAGAAGTAAGCCCAAGGCCAGCCTGAACTGCATAGCAAGACCCTGTCTCAAAAAGAAAAAAAAAACTTAAAAATAAAAAAAATAAATAGGGCCCGGCAGGATGGCTCAGTGGTCTAAAGCCCCTGCTTGGGGAAGCTTGGGCAGCTTCATGGACCGCGGTTCGATCCCTGGCACCACATGCTGTGCCAGCCCTGCCCTCGGGGCGGGCTGAGCCAGCCATGAAAATGAGTGAATAAACAAACAAGGGTTCTGAAATAAGAAAAAAATAATAATAAATAAAATAGGAGCCGGGCGTGGTGGCGCACGCCTGTAATCCCAGCACTCGGGAGGCTGAGGCAGGAGGATCGCTGCAAGTTCAAGACCAGCCTGGGCTACAAAAGGGAGCTCAAGGCCACCCTGAACTGCATAGTGACACCCTGTCTCAAAAAAAAAAAAAGAAGGAAAGGAAAGGTTTCTTTAGCTCACAGTGTGAGGAAGTTTCAGTCTATATTTGGCTGGCTCCCAGGCAGAGTGACACATGGCAGAACAGCAGTTCATAGCAGCAGAAAACAGGGAAGAGCAAAGGGAAGGGCAGTAGTTGTGGTCCCTAGCCAGCCTCTCTCCCTTCTCTATGTTATAAGCAGGCTATCTTGGGGTGGGGTTGTAGAACTCACATAATGTCCATGCCTTTCTCTGGTGCAGGATGAGGATGTTTACAAAGTAAGAATTCTGGCTCTCTACTGAGTAACTTAAAGTTCTAAATTTCTCAAGTTGACACAGTGTATTAACTAGTACACAGGGGAGCAAACGAAAATCAAAACCATGAAACACCACTTGACACACATTAGGATGGCTACTACTTTAAAAACAGAAAACAGCATGTATTGGTGAAGAAATTGGTACTTGCGGGGGTTACCAATGGGAATGTTCATGGTGCAGCTGCTATGAAAAGCATCATGGTTCTCCAAAAACTAAAAAGAATTTTCAGATGACCAAACAAGCATACTTCTAGGGATATATCCCAAAGAATGGAAAGCAAGGACTCAATCAGAAACTTGTAGAACCACACCCACAGTAATGTCACTCAAAATACTAAAGAGGTGGAAACCACGTGTGCCACCAAGAGACAGGGAAGGAAAGGTGCTACAGTCATCCAATGGAAGAGCATCCAGCCATAAAAGAGAATGAAAAAAAAGGAACGAGAGACGGGCGTGGTGGTGCATGCTTGTAATCCCAGCACTTGGGAGGCTGAGGCAGGAGGATAGGTGTGAGTTCGAGACCAGCTTGGGCTACAAAAGTGAGCTCAATACCAGCCTGAACTGCATAACAAGACCCTGTCTCAAAAAGACAACAACAACAAAAAAAAGCCGGGCGTGGTGGCTCACACTTGTAATCCCAGCACTTGGGAGGCTGAGGCAGGAGGATCGGTGCGAGTTCGAGACCAGCCTGGGATACAAAAAGTGAGCTCAAGGCCAGCCTGAACTGCACAGTGAGACCCTGTCTCAAAAAGACAAAAAAAAAAAAAAGAAAAAGAAAAAAGGTTCTGACAGTTGACACAATGTCTCTGAACCTGAGACCATTTCATGAAGAGGGGACAACCTGCCTCCTTGAGCCCCTGAAGCCCCACACAGGCCTGAGCTCCTGCGGAGTTGGGAGGCTGAGGCCCGGTTCTGCTTCTTGCATTCCCTACCACATAGCATCCTTTTGCCTTCCTCAGGACTTGATCCCTCATAAGCCTCCTTTATTACAAACTTTCTCAGCAACCAATGCTCACTTCCAGAGAGGCCAACTGGTCTCAAATTCCCAGGGATTCTGGTTAATACCAGTTTGGTAATTGATGATGCAATAGTATGAGAAGACTCACACTCCTTATGTGTATGAACGTGTGCTCATGCACATTCATGTCCTGCTACGCTGAATTCATCCCTCCCCTAGACTACATTCAGCCATAATTCCACATTTTTGCGCATGAAGCCTTCCTCTCTGAGGTACACCTCTGTGCCTGGTAAATGCAAGCACCTCCTTTGAGATTCAGCCCATGTTTTCCAACTCTGCACTGCTCTTTGCAGACCCCAGGGTCATACATATATCTATATAACCTCAGCACTTAGCCATTCAAGTCTGTTCCTTTTGCACTATGAGCCCCTGAAGGTGGGGCTGTATCCTGCTCCCTCAGGGATAGCTGGGGTCAGGTGCAGAGCTGGGATGTGGAGTCATGTAGACCCAGAGATAGGTTCTAGGTTTCTTAAGTTATAGTGTATGCTGCTCAAGATTCTCTGATGTCATAGAGTGTGGATGTTCAGGTGGGGCACGGCTGAGCCAAATATACCTGGGCAGGCCATTGCCTGACAGGCAGAGGGGTTTGCTCCTTGGCCACCTATGAAGGATTCATCTCATGTGGGCAGGAATAGCTTTCCAAGGAACGATGAATAAGCAGCCCACCAACATAATCCCACGTGAGCCAGGTCCCAGCTAGGGATGTGTGCATAAGGATCCTGCTGCTTTCGCATGGGATATTGGAGCTTTTGCTCACAAAAGCAGAGCAGGTTGACTAAGAAGACAACTCTCTTCTTGGTTGCCAGGTTCCTGGCTACGTGGTTCATCCCTTAATAGAGCCATAGAGCCATCATACACCTACTTTTCTGGTACCCTCAACTCCCCACCACAGTTTTTCCCGTTCCTTCATCTATGCCAGGGCTGTATCTATCCTCTTGCACATTCCCTATCTTCCCACCAGAGGGGGCAGGTGACTAGGGACCAGTGTTCTGAGGCCAGCCTGGCCTGTGTGGGTTGAACCCCAAGGGACCCTGGCCGGTTCCCCTGATGTGGACGGGAAGATGCTAGGTCTTATCAAGGTCCTTGCCCTTCTGGAGCTGACATTCCAGGGGATGATCTACAGTGCAACGGCATCACTGCCCAGTAGAGGAAAATGAGTGAAGCCAAGAAGAATGGAATACTAGGAGGGAGTCTGAAGGGATAAGCTACTCTGAAGCATGTGCAGCTCTGGAGGTGCCCGTGGTGATTTGGCTTTGATCCTGAAAAGGTATTAAATAGAATACGGTGTGACTTGACTTAGGTTCCAGCAGCCCAAACTGTTGTATGCAAAGAGATGGAGGAAGGAGGAAAACAGGGAGTAAAACATGGAAGTGTAGCCAGGCGTGGTGGCTCACGCCTGTAATTCCAGCACTTGGGAGGCTGAGGCAGGAGGATCGCTGCGAGTTCGAGACCAGCCTGGGCTACAAAAGTGAGCTCAAAGCCAGCCTGAACTGCACAGTGAGACCCTGTCTCAAAAAGACAAAAAAAAAAAAAAAAAAAAAAAAAAAAAAAAAAAAAACACATGGAAGTGACTGCACTGGTCAGGTGGTGGGGACAGGGTGTGGTGAGGAGTAGTTGGACCAGCCTTTGCCCAGGGTTTGTCCTGAAGCAGGACAGAGTGAATGGGCTGAGGGGGAAGTCAAAAAGAGGAAGTCCAAAGTGATCCCAATGGTTTGGCCTTGAGCGTCTTCTCCTTTGTAAAACAAATGACAATTCAAGGTATCACAAAGACTGAATTAGCTGATGCAAGCCAAGGATCTGGCCAAGTTGGTGACCCCAGTGTGGATCCTAGACTCTTCCCTCACAACCCCAGCCAGTCAGTATTGTCCCATCTGCAGGAGGGAAACCCACAGGAGTAGTGACACACACTCTGCCTGTAACTGAATGTGCCTGAGACCTTCTTCCACCCTTTCTGCCACCACTTGGCTTCCAAATTCACTGTTGACAGTCTTTGCATTTGATTCCTGTTGCGTTTCCACTGCCTCCTGAGAATTGTCCCAGAGATAGGAATGAGGGGTGCGGTAGCTGAGGTGGGGAAGTTCCTGACAGTTCAGGCTGGGTCAGATGCATGCATTCCCTTGGGTGGGTACTTGGAACAGGCTGATTTCCCCTCTTAAGGTCTTTTGCACTTAGCACAAGCAGCTTGCTAGGTCTGAGTGGAACTTTCGATGTAAAGCCAGGGTAGCTCAGGCAATCAGGCAGTTGTGTATGTCCTGCTTCTACCATGGCTGAATTCTCCAAAGTTCATCTTAATTTCACAAATCAAAATATGATGCATCCTTTGTTATGGTTTGTATCTAGGTATCCCCTCAAAGCTTCATGTAGTCATTGGGACAGGCTACTAGTTTATGATTAATTCATAATCTAATGCTGGGATTAAGGGTGTGAGTGCTACACCCAGCCTGGAGCAGATATCCTGAATACAATTTAAGTAAGGGAGAGAGGTTTGCTCTCTGCCTCTGCCTCTTTTGCTGCTGCTGCTGCTTTTTTCTCCCTTTGGCCTTTGCTGTTTTTCATCTCCATGAACTGCTGCCCTCATGCCTTCTGCCGTGTGCCACTCTGCTGTGGAGCCAGACAAGTATGGACTGAAACCTCCACAAATTGTGAGCTAAATAAACCTTTCCTTCCTTCATTCTGGGTGTTGAGTTTTCTGTCCCAGCAAGAGGAAAAAGTTAACTGAAACATCCTTCTTACACAAAGAAGACATTAAATGGCTACAAAGAATCAAAGCTCCATGGGGAAATAGCTTATTCCAGATCTGAGATACAAAGCACAACACAATCTTGATCCAGGAATGACTTGTACCAGAAAGTGTGAAAGTGCTAAAAAATTATTTTTTGTTTTAAAAGGATACAAAGTCAACTTGAAGGAACTACATCTTGGTAACACTGGTATTAAAGTAAGCTAGGAGAGTAATAAATTGTTATTGAGTAAAAGAATCCTTACTTACTAAAAATGAACAAATGAGGAACAGCTTTCTCTCAGTACAAAAACAATTTAGTGTGTGTGTATGTCTTTTGAGACGTAGTTTGGGATGGTCTTGAGCTCATTTTGTAGCTCATGCTGACCTCAAACTCAGAGAAATCCTTCTATCTCACCCTCATGAGTGCTGGGATTACATGCAACCAGCACATTTAGCTACTAAAGTAATTTATAAATGGAGGACAGAAGGAAATAGTAATGCACCTATCATGGCAATAATTTACTCAGGAAAGAAGTATCAATTAATACTAACTTACAGCCAAAGTTTGAGTAACAGTTTACTTGCAAGGCCTGCATCTCATGCTATTAACACTGTGAAAAAAAAAACAAAAAAACAAAAACCCAAAGGCATGCAAATCCACACCATGTGTCATTCTTGGAGGTCGCACTGAGAATCCTGCTGCACTTCCCTAATGGTCCTGCCACAGCTGCACAACCTAATTTACTCACAAGGACATGTCAATGTGCACTCACTGGCCTGCTGTCCTAAGATCAAGCTGAAGGAGACAAAGGAAAACTGACAATTGAGTGCAGTTGGAACTTGACCAGAACAATCACCTGTCTACAGGATAGATTTGGGTTTCCAGGGTGACTGAAAAACAGATGATGCATTAGATAGTGAGCAGTGTTTCATGATTTCTATTGTTGATTTCTCTCTAATTTGGTCTTGAGGTCTCTCTTCTGAGTGGCTTTAGGCCAAGACAGCTACTTTCTGAGTCACTTTCTGAGAGCGGCAGGAGATGTTATGTGTCAGGGGAGACACATGAAGAAGTGAAACCCAAATGCATGAAACAGAAATTTGTTACTTATAGGTCCTAGAGAGACTGAGAAAGAAGGCAAAAGAATAGGGGCAACCGTAGATCACCTTTTGGGTGGGCTACGGGTATTGTCCCTTAGGTTTCCCTGTGGGGGACGGGTGGTTGTGGGTGTGCGGGGTTTGGAGACAGAGGAACAAGTGGGTTAGATCCAAACCACCACACTGGCAAGGGAAGTTTTATGTACGCCCAAAGTGAAAGGTTCAATTATGTTTCAAGTAATTTAAGTCACGCCCAAAAGAGGACGCCCCCCAACTGTGTTAAATTCATTAACGTCTTCACTCCCATGAAACAAAACCTGAAGGTCTAGTGGTCACGAGAGGTAGTAGCGGCTGATCTAAGGTTCTCTTGGGCACCCAGCGCGCCAAGCTAACTCGGATCCCTTTGGCGCCACCCGCAGTCTGCCACATTCCATCCACTGATGCTGCACGGAGGAGGTGCCACAAGGATCCAGGTTTCCGTCACAAGCAGTGAAGCGAAGCTATATTGGCCTCGTGCTTCCTCGCCGTCACCTAGTTCGTCCGGTGGCCTGGAGCTTGAGACCCCGGCGTGTTCAAGGTAGCTGCGAAGACGCGGCTGGCAGGTACTGTCTGCGACGAGAGGTTCCGTGGTATCCAGTTGAGATGTCGGGCGCCGGGTACTGCTGACAGCGCAGTAGGCGCGCTGGCAAGACTAGCTCCCACCAAGCCCAGGCTTCAACAGCTTCTCGGCTATCTAGGGCCGCCCCCTGAGAAGTGAGAGCCAATCAGAGATGGGGTCGGTCGGGCGCGAGGCACAACGGGAAGTGTAGTAGGTGAGCCGCGGGACTGCAGCCCCCAGTGTGCCCCGCGCGCGGCGGGGAGAAGCAGTGAAGCGGCGCGGGCGGCCGTCGGGGTTGGGCGGCGGCGGCTGGGAAGGCCTGCTAGATCTTCAGAGGGAGCCGGTTTCTGCCCGCGGCCACCATGTCGGCGCCGTCGGAAGAGGAGGAGTACGCGCGGCTGGTGATGGAGGCGCAGCCGGAGTGGCTGCGCGCCGAGGTGAAGCGGCTGTCTCACGAGCTGGCCGAGACCACGCGCGAGAAGATCCAGGCGGCCGAATATGGGCTGGCGGTGCTCGAAGAGAAGCACCAGCTCAAGCTGCAGTTCGAGGAGCTCGAGGTAGACTATGAGGCCATCCGCGGCGAGATGGAGCAGCTCAAAGAGGTGAGCTGTCGCCCCGCCCTGCCGCGCGACCCCCGCCCGTGACTTCTGCCAGGGCCGGGGCCTGTAAGGCTAAGGTCACTCCCCGTGGGGTGGGGCCCGCGGCTAGATGTGGAGGATCGAGGTTTGGTCCTGGCCGGCGGACCAATACTCTGCTGCGGCTGCCGGGTCCCAGCGCGCAGAGCCTGCTTGCCAGCCAGCTCTGCGGGCCTCAGCGGCCCCTTTCCAGGAGTTGATGTGCTGCTCTCCTGAGGTCGTCGCTGCCCCGGGTGTATCTGCTTGTGTGTGGTAGGGTCGACGGGCAGATGCAAAGAACTGAGGCCTTGGACACAGGTGACCCAGTTGGAAAGCCTGGGCTTGGGACACAGTGGGCGTTGCTCTGTCACCTTTAAGCTTATCACTTCTCTCTGTGCAGCTGAAGGCATTTTATCTCATTCGGAGACTGCCCTAAGGGCTCAAAAGGGCATGAATGGGACCCCAAAGGAGTCGGAATGCTGGGGTCCACTGGCTGTTGTCGTGGACTGGTTCCCGTGGTGTCCCGTGGGATGAGATGCGTGGTTTCCCTTTCCCACTTCCCTCGTGCTCTGCTTTTCGGGTTCTCCGCCCCAACAGGCCTGTGGAAGGCCTATGTCATTCCCATTGTTGGGGAGGAGGTTAGAACCTCCAGGCTGATGGCTGAGGTCTTGGGCAGTCCTCCAGGAATGATTAGTGTTTTCCATCTACCCTGACTCCTCAAACCTTTTGTGAAGTTTGGGAGGGAAAACTTGCTTTCTGGGAGAATACATTCGGTTTTGGACATAAGCCCTACCCATAGTTAGGAATATGGCTAAGGTCAAGGCTCCTTCCTGAGCCTTACTTAGCTTTCTTTACTGCAGAATGGGGGTACAGCACTGCTTGCCCACAAAGAGTTGTTCTGAGGATTGTATATTTGGAGAAGCCAGGTGAGGGGAATTTGTCTTCTTTCCCAGCAGACCCTCCTGAGACTCACCTCCTGGCACTTCTGCTCCCATCCGTTGTTGGACAGGTGCTGTGTAACCCTTTGAAGCCTTGTTTTTCTGGGGAAGCTAGTAGAATTGCTTTCCATGATATTGGAGAGGAATGTATTAATCCTTAAAATCTAGGCAGTATAGGTGTTGGGCTAGCACCAGTAAGTGACTGCTTATCTGGGCAGATGGGTGTTGATTGGGTCCTTGCACATAATCCTGAGGCCCCTAAGTGTGTTGCTAGCAGACATTGGCCCCTTCTCCAAGCCAGGTTCCACTGATACTAGTCTGTCCAAGGATTGGGATGTGTGGCTTTTCCTGTGAGGTCCCCCGATCCTGGGTTGAGATATGTGACAGAGGGAAGCTGGGGTTTATGAGAATATGGGGTGGTGTGCCCTTTACCCCATTTTTGGTTTCTGCCTCCCCTCCTCCCTGCCAGCACCATGGGCTAAATCACCCTTCCCATAGCACACACAGGTGGGCAGCCCTACCCTTCTTCATGAAGGGCATGTGAGCCTCTCCTAGCCAGCTCCCATAGTCTTTTTTTTGTCTTTTTGAGACAGGGTCTTGCTATGCAGTTGAGGCTGGCCTTGAGCTCACTTTTGTAGCCCAGGCTGGTCTCGAACTCACACTGATCCTCCTGTCTCAGCCTCCCGAGTGCTGGGATTACAGGTGTGCGCCACCACGCCCGGCTCTATCCCATAGTCTTTTTTTTTGCATTAACAGCTTTCTTTCAGTAGCATCCTCTGTGAGAAGAAACCATTGATGACCTAACTTGTACCCACTTTGGGGCCTTTCAGTGGTCAGCTCTTTACTACATGGACACAGTTGTTTTTGGTCTGTTGAAGAATAGTCATGGCATTATCTTGCAAATCTGGAGGGAAAGTCCCTAGCCAAATTGGGAAGAGGATGCAACTGTTTCTCTACCTGCTGTTTAGTTTAGTGTGAAACATCCTAGCCACATGAGCTTGCACATTGTTCCTCTCCCCTTTGTAAGGTGGGGTAAGGTTTCTACTCAGAGTTCCTAGCCGGATCTAGAGGAGTGTGCCTCATGTGTTTCAGTAGGTGTTGCCAAAAGCTTTCCAGGTTGCCTCCCATCAACATTGTGCCTCACACCCATTCTAGCACAGGCTCTGGTTAACCTGTTTATTTTATTTATTTATTTATTTTATTTATTTATTTATTTATTGTCTTTTTGAGACAGAGTCTCGCTATGCAGTTGAGGCTGTCCTTGAGCTCATCTTTGTAGCCCAGGCTGGTCTCGAACTTGCACCAATCCTCCTGCCTCAGCCTCCCGAGTGCTGGGTTTACAGGCGTGAGCCACCATGCCTGGCTTGGTTAACCTGTTTAATTTTGGTCAGTACCATAGTGAAAGCATTTGTCGAATTTAAAAGGGCAAGATAAATATAAGGAGACAGTATTCATGGGCAGTTTCTGTCCCAAAGAGGTGAGCTACTTTGATTATTTTATTTCTTGAACTAAAGTAGTTTTAGTTACTAAGAAGTGCTTTAGATGGAGTTGTTTATATTCCTTTGTGCATTTATAGATTAAAAACTCCTTGTGGGAAGGAACCTGGCTGACTGGTCCTAGGTGAAGGAGTTTTATGTCTAGAGCTGAGGACAGTCCTTTGATAGGTGAATGGATCAAGGCCCCACTCTGTTGCTTTTGTCCCCATGAGGCATCTTTGTCTTATGGATGCTATGGCCAATCAGCAGTGGCCCACTGGCTGATTTTGCTTGTAATTTTTTCTGTTTTAATCTTTTGTTAGTATATGTTTATAAAACATAATGCTCACATTCCTTGTGGGGAGTTGCTACATGTACATAACCCATCTTAATTCTTCATCATCCCCTAACCCTATCTCTTAATCCCTTTCTCCTTTCTTTTTTTTTTTTTTTCTTTCTCCTTTCAAAAAGATGTTTCCCTACTTTCTATTGTCTATCTTCTGTTTTTTCTTTATATTGTAAGTTTCTTATGTAAGAAATCATGTAGTATTTAAGCTGAGTATCTAATTTCTATCTATCTATCTATCTATCTATCTATCTATCTATCTATCTATCTATCTATTTTATCTATTTATCTATCTATCTATTTTTTGAGACAGAGTCTCGCTGTGCTATTCAGGCTGGCCTGAGCTCACTTTGTAGCTCAGACTGGTCTCGAACTCCAAATGATCCTTCAGTCTCAGCCTCCCAAATGTTGGGATTATAGATGTGTACTACCATGCCTTAGCTGTATATGTCTGATTTATTTCATTTAACTTTAAAGGTCTTGGGGCCCGGCAGGATGGCTCAGTGGTCTAAAGCGCCTGCTTGGGAAAGCTTAGGCTGCTGCAGGGACCATGGTTGGATCCTTGGCACCACATGCTGCGCTAGCCCTGCCCTCAGGGCAGGCTGAGCCAGCCATAAAAAGAAATAAACAAAAGTTCTGAAACAAGAAAAACAATAAAAATAAAAAATAAAAAAATTCTTAAAAGCAAAAACTTTAAAGGTCTTGCCAGGCGTGGTGGTGCACGCCTATAATCCCAGCATGTGGGAGGCTGAGGCCGAGACCAGCCTGGGCTACAAAAGTGAGCTCAAGGTCAGCCTGAACTGCATAACAACACCCTATCTCAAAAAGACAACAAAACAAAACAACAACAAAAAAACCCCTAAAAGGTCTTGAGGTACAACCATTTCCTTATAAATGACTCAGTTTATCTTTATGACAGGGTAGTACTCCATTGTGTGTCACTACTACATTTTCTTTATCCATTCATCTGTTAATAGTCATATGAGGGGGCCCGGCGGGATGGCTCAGCGGTCTAAAGCGCCTGCTTGGGAAAGCTTGGGCGGCCTCAAGGACCGCGGTTCGATCCCTGGCACTACATGCTGCGCCAGCCCTGTCCTCAGGACGGGCTGAGCAGGCCATAAAAATGAGTGAATAAACAAAGGTTCTGAAACAAGAAAAAAAATAAATAAATACATTTGCTGGGCGTGGTGGCTCACGCCTGTAATCCCAGCACTTGGGAGGCTGAGGCAGGAGGATCGTTGTGAGTTCGAGACCAGCCTGGGCTACAAAAGTGAGCTCAAAGCCATCCTGAACTACACAGTGAGACCCTGTCTCAAAAAAAAAAAAAAAAAAAAAAAAAATAGTCATATGAGGGGCTTTTGAGTTAGCTCAGTGATTTAAGTGCTTGCTCCTACAATCCCAGTCAGGCACAGGAGATGGCAGTTCAATCCCTAGACCCACCCTTAAGGCAGCCTGAGCCAGCCAAAAAAACAAAAACAAAAACAAAAAAACCGGCAAAACATATAGGCTGCTTCTAAAATTCAGCTGGGGGGCCCGGCGGGATGGCTCAGTGGTCTAAAGCGCCCGCTTGGGAAAGCTTGGGCGGCTTCAGGGACCGCGGTTCGATCCCCGGCACCACATGCTGCGCCAGCCCTGCCCTCGGGGTGGGCTGAGCCAGCCATAAAAATGAGTGAATAAACAAATAAAGCTTCAGAAACAAGAAAAAAATACATAAAATAAAATTCAGCTGGTTAGAATTGTACTTCCATTTGCTGGTAATCTTTTGAGCCTAACTCATCAAGGGTCACAACCATCTAAAGTCACATTGTGGGGCCCAGCAGGATGGCTCAGTGGTCTAAAGTGCCTGTTTAGGAAAGCTTAAATAAACAAACAAAAGTTCTGAAACAAGAAAAAATAAATAAATAAATAAATAAAGTCACATTGTGTCCTGTCTGCTGCCTCAACATGATAGGAGAGAGAATTTTGTAACTTTGGTAAGCCACATAGTTTTTATTATTATTATTATTTTATTATTATGGCTGGCTTAGCCTGCCCTGGGGGTGGGGCTGGTGCAGCATATGGTGCTGGGGATCAAACCGTGGTCCCTGTGGTTGCCTAAGCTTGCCTAAGCGGGTGCTTTAGACCCCTGAGCCATCCCCTGGGCCCCTGGTCAGCCACATAGTGTTTGGGATATCTTGCTGTATGTTCTCAGCTGTAGTTTCCTGGAGACAGGTATGCTGGGATAGTAGGGCAAGGCAGTCACTTTTGGTATGTGGGTTGAGTCTGGGTTTGTTTCTCTTTGAAGAGGGGACTGTGAGTGAGGATGTCTATGAATAGTCTTGACTCCACCCAGGCTTGGGCTGCAGGGGTAAAGCTGAGTAGTACCCTTACTGCCTTGCTATACCACTTTGGGTGGTGCTGAACTCTGGAGTGTCACCTATCATTGTCTGAGTGATGCATGTGGGTGGAAATGGGCATCAGAATAGGCATGTCACACAGCAAGTGCTCTGTCAGCTTTTCACATGGGCCTGGTTCTCATTATACCTGCAGTTCATCCCTGCAGGTAGGTACTCCCTGTGTCTGTCCTGGCTCAGTTTTTTTTTTTTTTTTTTTTTTTTTGAGACAGGATCTTGCTGTGAAGTGTGTAGTTCAAGCTGGCTTTGAGCTTAGTTTGTAGTCCAGGCTGGTCTCAAACTCACAGCAATCTTCCTGACTTAGCCTTGAGTGCTGGGATTACAGGTGTGTGCTACCATACCTCACTTCTGAATCAGTTTTGAGTGACTCCTGTTGTCTCCTTCTGATGATCACTAGGTATGTCCTGCCATGCCAGTTTGTGGGGGCGTTGAGCCTTTCCCGGTGTTTATACTCTCATTCCTAGCTCTCTTTACCCTTCAAGTTTGAACATCTCTTTCTAGAAATTTTCCTGACTGCCATTTTCTAGACTCGCTCTTGCTGTTCTCAACTCTTGGCCCTGTAGAGGAGGCAAGGATAATATGGGGACCTAGAAGAGGACCCTGTTGTCCTCTGTCATTATTAGAAGTGAGGGCCAACCTCCTAGAGCAGTGGTGGCAAACCTGTGTCATGTGTGCTCCTGTAGGCTGTATCATTGAAAGCTCTGAAAGAGTGGGCATCCCTGTCCTAGAGTAGTTGCTTCTGGAGTAGGACAAGTCCTGATTTTAATTAAGGCAAGTAGAGTTTTTTGCTCCTCTAAACCCCAGTGAGACCATCTTTGTATCCATTTTTTGAGCAGAAGGCTGTTGGGGGCTAGGAGACTGAGAAAAGTATAGATCTTTCTGAGGGCTGGGTGGTGTATCTGTATGAGAAAGCCTGAACTGAGGTGGAAATTGGGTCTTGTAGATTGAAAGTGGCCCTGTCCTCACATCCTGTCAGGAAGAGGCCACTGTGTGGTCCCACTTTTGTCACTCACTGCTGGAGACTTTTTCCCTGTTGGCTCTTCTTTCCACCTACCAAATGTGGTGTGGGAACCATGACAAAATCTTTTTTTTTTTTTTTTTTTGTGGGACTGGGGATTGAATTCAGGTCCTTGCATTTACCAGGCAAGCACTTATTCTACTGAGCTATTTCCCCAGCCCCGACAAAATCTTAAAGGGGCCTTCTCTTTTAAAAAATATCCTACATCAGCTGGGCGTGGTGGCGCACGCCTGTAATCCCAGCACTTGGGAAGCTGAGGCAGGAGGATCGCATGAGTTGGCATGAGTTCGAGACCAGCCTGGGCTACCAAAGTGAGCTCAAGGCCAGCCTGAACTGCATAGCGAGACCATGTCTCAAAAAGACAAAAAACAAAACAAAACAAAAACACCCTCCTACTACATCAACTCCTATTGTAGTTTCCTGCAACTGCCTGGTGGCGAATATGCCCCAGGGATATGAATGGCTACTTCAGGCCAGCCCTGTCAATATGCGGAAGTGTGACCTTGGCTGCCTCCCACTGGACAAGAGGCTGGCACAGCTGTGATGGAGCAGGGGTATCTTCAGGGATGCCAAGCATGCCTGGAGGCTTAGCAGGTGGGGCATGTGTGGGGAGTCTGTAAGCCCTGGGGAGCCAGGCATTGCCTGGTCAGGAGGGAAAGCTAATACTACATGGTAAGGCCTACCCCTGTGGTTTCTGCCCTCTTCTGCAACAGGGCAAGTGTGGAGCCTACCTGGACCTTCAGGAACTGTGTACCCTTAGATGGGCCACTTTGCCTAGCTGGGCCAAAATTGGTTAATACTGGTATTTGTCACAGTAGGATGGCACTCTGTGAACACTTGGGTGGTCACTATCCTTCTGTCTTACTTTTCTGGTTGCTGAGATGAAATACCCAACATCCAAAGTTAGAGGAGGATTTTAGCCCAGTTTATAGAGGCTTCAGGCCATAATTGGCCTGGTTCAAAATATGGTAGCATGGCAGTAGTGCATTGCAGAGGAAGCACGAGTCAGCAGAAGACAAGCAGCAACAGCAATAAGCAACAAGTGATGACATTAGTCCTCTTTAAGAGGGGGGTGGGGGGTGGGGATCTTATTGGGGTACCTGTAGCAGTCACACCCTTATTACTAGCATCTCACTGTGAATCAATCCCTGAATCATATCCTTGATCCTAGCAGCACCCATTCTAGATCCAGCCACCTCCAAAAAGCCCACGTATGACTGCATGAGGCTTTGGGGTAGGGGACATCTATACATCCATACACAAACCATAATACCTTTTCTTAGATTTGAGCATCTAGCCTCCCTCTAAGAGCCCTGGCCCAGGGGTTGGAGAGATAGCTCAGCAGTCTAAGTGCCTGCTTGGCAAGCACCAAGGACCTGGGTTAAATTTCTGGAACTGCATGCTGTGCTGGTCCCAGAAACCCAGGTGAATCTGGCTTGCCACTGAAACTGGACATGGTGGCATGTGCCTGTAATCCCAGAGCTGAGGAGGCTGACATAGGAGGATCACTCCAAGTTTGAGCTGTGTAGTGAGATGCAGAACCAGATAGATAGATAGATAGATAGATAGACAGATAGATAGATAGATAGATAGATAGATAGAGATAGAGAGATAGAGAGAGAGAGAGAGAGAGATAGATAGATAGATAGATAGATAGATAGATTGTAAACAGAGCCCTGGCCCATGCTCATGGGGGGATTCTTCTTGTGCCCTCTCACTTAGGGACCCCAGTTCCCTTTGAGGGCAGAAACTAGTTTGTCCTTAACAGTTTGAGATAGCACCCTAGCAGTGAAACTTGCATCTCCATGGACAAGGTGACAGGCTGTTACACATACAGAGATAAAGAATGATATGGTTTCTTCTTAGACAATGAACAAGGTATTGGAGGTGGTAGTATCCTGAATATAGTTGACCAGGACAAATGAAGTGTTAATCCTGGTCACTGTGTTGTCCAGTGGTCAGAGGGTGGCCAGAAAAGGGCAGTGAAGGTCCCTAGCCTCCACTTTAGGATCAAATCCTGCCATTTCATGCCAGGCAAGCTCAGCCATGGGAGATGGCAGAGAGGAGGGAGTTAAAGGCAGAACAGGTGCCTCTTGTCCTGCTCAGGTGGATGATGGCATGAAGTTTTAGCGACTAGTCTTGGTTTTAGAAGCTATCATGTTTAAAAAAATTTTTTAGGAACCTTGCGATGTAAAGAGGACCTGTGTAGTGTTTCTGTGACTCATGTAGACAGACACGAGGGTCAAGCTAGTTGATGACCAGTGTGACCTTCAGCTTGATGGATTGATTCCCTATATATAATGAAAATGTGACCTGGGATAGTTGTATCACACCATGCTCAGTAGTGGTGACCAGGCCGGTTTGTTTGTTTGTTTGTTTTTTTATTATTTGTTTGATACAGGATCTCACTATGCTGTTCAGATTCATAGTAAACCTGTCTCAACCTCCCCATCACTATTACAGGTATGTACCACCATACCTGGTTCTGGGGTTTGCATGGGGTACTGGAGATCAAAGCCAGGTCCTTGTGCTTACCAGGCAGGTGCCTATACTGCTGAGTAACTCCCCAACCCAGGCAAGTTTTATTTCTTTTTTTTTTATTTATTTATGTTTTTCTTGTTTCATAACCTTTATTTGCTTATTCACTCATTTTTATGGCTGGCTCAGCCCGCGCCCTGACGGCAGGGCTGGCGCAGCATGTGGTGCCGGGAATCGAACCGCGGTCCCTGAAGCTGCCCAAGCTTTCCCAAGCAGGCGCTTTAGACCACTGAGCCATCCCGCTGGGCCCCCAGGTTTTATTTCTTTTGTGAAAAAAAGTTCTATCATGCTTGCTTTGAAAATGGCAGATTTAGGACTGAATTATAGCTCAGTGGTAGAGCCCCTCCTTGACTGGATTTGATCACCACAAAATAAAAGAAAAACAGGAAGAAAATAAGAATTTATTCCAAAGTGATTGATATATGAGGGAACAATTTGAGTACAGTAGTCCCTTGATATTTCATGGTCTGACTGTCAAGAACTCAATGTTTCACGGGTTTTAAAAAAAATATTAATCTAAATAATTTTATCGCCGATTTTTCAGTATATCATGGGATTCTACAGTACTGTGCAGTATAGGTATGTTGTTAAAATTATGTAGGTTTATGAGTTTAGAAAATGGTTAAGAACACAAAAATATGCCTTGTATTAATTATTGTGCCTGTCCTACTAATGTGTTTTGAAACTGTTTCCTTGTTCTTAGTAAAAGTAATAAAATTTTTAAAAAGAAGGAAAATGGTTAAGAGTAGAAGTTTTTTTTTTTTTTTTTTTTTTTTGTCTTTTTGAGACAGGGTCTAGCCGGGCGTGGTGGCTCACGCCTGTAATCCCAGCACTCGGGAGGCTGAGGCAGGAGGATCAGTGCAAGTTCGAGACCAGCCTGGGCTATAAAACTAAGCTCAAGGCCAGCCTCAACTGCATAGCAAGACCCTGTCTCAAAAAGACAAAAAATAAAATAAAAAATAAAATAGACAGGGTCTCACTGTACAGTTCAGACTGGCCTTGAGCTCAGTTTTATAGCCCAGGCTGGTCTCGAAGTGTTTTTAAAAGTGTGGGAAAGGTCTGTAATTGTAAGAGTGTGGGAAGAGTTTATAAAGCCTTAAAATATACATAAATACTAAAATAAGTATAACATTACTACTTGGCTGAGTTTTACTTTTTTTTTTTTTTGGTCTTTTTGAGACAGGGTCTCGCTGTGCAGTTCAGGCTAGCCTTGAGCTCACTTTTGTAGCCCAGGCTGGTTTCGAACTCACACCAATCCTCCTGCCTCAGCCTCCCAAGTGCTGGGATTACAGGCATGCACCACCACACTTGGCTAATGAGTTTTACTTATTGCAGGGGTTTTTGGAACGTAACCTCTGTGAAAAATGAGGGATCACTGTACAGTGAGAATTTGCATCTGTGTCCAGATTCATCCTCAGAGTCCTGCACCCAGCTGACCTGAGCCATATAGAAAGGATATTTGCTCCCATATCTAGTAGTACACTTCCTATCCCATTTCAGAAAGCCTCTGCCACCACCTCACAGCTGCTTCAGAGCTTCCAGCTGTGCCACCACATCCACAGACAATCTTCAGTGCCTTATTAACGTATCAGTGTATTATAGCATTTGTGTTCGTAACCTGTTTAACATGTCATATTACTGTCTTTTGATCACTAATTTTAAAAAGGAGATAGCCTTAGAATAGGCTTAGATTTGACTAGGGATATAACTCAGCAGCATAAGTGCCTGCCTGGCAAGTACAAGGCTCAGGGTTCAATTACCAGTACCAAAAAAAAAAAAAGGTTTAGATTTACAGAAAAATTGCAGATCCATCAGTACAGAGTTCCTACATCCCCCACATGAACCATTATCTAGGCATTGTCATTTAAGCCCATACTTGATCTAGATTGCCTTAGTTTTTGCCCAATGTCTTTCTCCTGACCCAGCATCCCATCTAGGATATCACATTACATTTAGTCATTATGTCTCTTCAGGTTTCTCTTGGCTTGTGACAGTTTCTCAACCTTTCCATGTTCTTGATGACTTTGACAGTTTTAAGGAAGATTGGCCAGGTGTTCTCTTGCATGTCTGTCGACTGGTATTTGATATTTTCTACCTAGTTAAACTGGGATTGTACCTGGGCGTGGTGGCGCACACCTGTAATCCCAGCACACTGGGAGGCTGAGGCAGGAGGATCGATGTGAGTTCGAGACCAGCCTGGGCTACAAAAATGAGCTCAAGGCCAGCCTGAACTGCACAGCGAGACCCTGTCTCAAAAAAAAGCAAAAAAAACAACAACAACAACAACAACAACAACAAAAAACCAAACTGGGATTGTAGACTTGAGGGAAGAAAATGATGGAAGTAAAGGGCCTGCCTCATCACATAATAACTCTCATGGTTCCCTTGACCTTGATCACTTAAGCTGGGATAGTGTCTGTCAGGTTTCTCCAGTCTAAACTTACTCTTTTGTTTCCTTTCTGTTTTGTACTCTTTAGTAGAAAAAACGCTGTCAAATTACTTGAAGTTTTTCTATATGAGACTAACCCCGCTTTTCTTTCTTTTCTTTATCAGTATAGCATCATAAACATTTTATACATTGAGTTATAGTCCAGTACTACTTTATTTTGTTGCTCAAATTGTTCTAGGTTTGGCTATCAAGAGCTCTTTCAATGCGCGTTTGACATATTCCATTGTTTTTTTTTTAATTTTTTTTCTTGTTTCAGAACTTTTTGTTTGTTTGTTTGTTTGTTTGTTTATTTATTTTATGGCCGGCTCAGCCTGCCTTGAGGGCAGGGCTGGCGCAGCATGTGGTGCCAGGGATTGAACTGCGGTCCCTGCAGCGCCTAAGCTTTCCTAAGCAGGTGCTTTAGACCACTGAGCCATCCTGCCAGGCCCTTGACATATGCATTGTTACTTTTTGCTTTTCTTCTTTTTTGACTTCCTGACTGCCCATGTCTTAGGATCATTCATTCTTTCCAAGAAGCCCTGGGCCTTTTAGTTGGGAAAGGTATTAGGAACCAGTATGTAGTTGCTGGGTGTACTCATTGCTACTGGTCTGTGCTTTTCAGCTAGAGTGAATAAAATGTCTGTTTACTAAACAATGTATATGTGCCTAATATAAACATTTCTTTATGTAACCATCTGTGTATATATTGAGCTAAACGTGAGCTCATAATGCTGTATCCAGCTCTAATCATCACCACTTGGATCAGCCCATCACCTCCTCTTGCTTATTTATGACCTCCCTTCCCAGTAGTGAGACACCCAGCTCCCGCTGTCCACCATGCAATACTCATTCCATTTCATTGCATGTGTACAACAGTGTCCAAATTGTTGGCTTTTACCCCAGAAGGCTATATTAGATAGAGCAGTTTGTTTTACCTTCAGTTTTATAGACTTTTTTCAAAAATTAGTTAAATCACCTCATTATTCTCCTACCCCCTTCAGTGAGGTTAATTCATCTGTAATATTGTTTGATAGTTTTGCTATTCTGTCTTGGGATCTCCTGATCTCTCAAATGATTTTTTAAAAATTCACATACAGAGCTGGGGATGGTGGAGCTCTTGTCTTGCATTCACATGGTCCTTGGTTCAATCCCCAGTAGTACCCCTCCAAAAAAATCACATAGATTAAGATTCGTAGTTTTGACATGTGCATAGTGTCATTTATCATAGCATCATAATATAATACTGTTCCAGTATTACACAGAATTATTTCACAATAATTTTATTGCCTCAGATCTATTTAACCCAAGTCTTTGCCAACCAGTGATCTTTTTATTACCATCTATTTTCTAAAATGTGACAGAATAAGAATCATACACAATAGTGTATGATTATAGATTTTATAGACTTCCAGTAATTAGACATTTAAGATTCATCCATATCTTTTAATGGGTTGGTAGGTTGTTGTTACTGTCTTAACAATAATGGTTCATTGTGTAGATATATCATCCTTGATCCATTTACCTTTTGAAAGATACAGTGGCTAGCCGGGCATGGTGGCACACACCTGTGATTCCAGCACTTGGGAGGCTGAGGCAGGAGGATCAGTGTGAGTTCGAGACCAGCCTGGGCTACAAAAATGAGCTCAAGGCCAGCCTGAACTGCGCGGTGAGACCTTGTCTCAAAAAGACAAAAAAAAAAGGAAAAGATACCATGGGTGTTTACAGTTTTCAGCAGTTATGAGTAAAACAATTGTAAATGTGTGTGGGCAGGATTCTGTGTAGATTTTTTTTCAAATATGTAATACTGTGATATCCAGATTTTAATGTAAGGGTGATCCAAGTGGTGATGAATTAGAGTTGGATACAGCAGTATGAATTCATGTCTAGCTCAGTATATACACAGAAGGTTATATAAAGAAATGTTTATAGTTTTGTAAGAATCAGCAAACTGCTGGGCGTGGTGGCGCACACCTGTAATCCCAGCACTCAGGAGGCGGAGGCAGGAGGATTGGTGCGAGTTCGAGACCAGCCTGGGCTACAAAAGTGAGCTCAAGGCCAGCCTGAACTGCATAACAAGACCCTGTCTCAAAAAGACAAAAAAAAAAAAAAAAAGAAGAAGAATCAGCAAACTGCCTTCCCTAGTGGCTGGTCCATTATGTGTTTTTCTACTAGCAATGACTGAGAGTTTCTGTTACTTCATATTCTTGCTAGCATTTGATGTTCTTATTGTTTTTGCTATTAGCTATTTAAATAGATATATAGTGTTTTTTGTTTAATTGACATAGGATGTTGAGCATCTTTCCATATGCGTGTTAGCCATTCATATAACTGCTTTGATATTAGTTCTAATTTTTTCCTCATTTTTAAGTTAGATTGCTTGCTTTTTTTTTTTGCTTGCTTTTTCATTATTGAGTTTTAAATGTTCCTTATATATTTTGGGTCTAGTTATTATTTTGCAAATACTTTTCCCCAGACTATTGCTTTTAATTTCATTCTCTAAACTGTATCTCTGGCCAGGCGTGGTGTTGCATGCCTGTAATCCCAGCAGTCGGGAGGCTGAGGCAGGAGGATCAGTGTGAGTTCAAGACTAGCCTGGGCTACCAAAGTGAGCTCAAGGCCAGCCTGAACTGCATAGCGAGACCCTGTCTCAAAAAGACAAAAAAACAAAACAACTGTATCTCTGGCATAACCAAAGGTGTTTAGTGTTTTTTTTTTTAATAATTTTTAATTTTATTATTATTTTTTTTCTTGTTTCAGAGCCTTTATTTGTTTATTCACTCATTTTTATGGCCGGCTCAGCCCGCCCCGAGGGCAGGGCTGGTGCAGCATGTGGTGCCGGGGATCGAGCCGCAGTCCCTGAAGCTTCCCAAGCTTTCCCAAGCAGGAGCTTTAGACCAGTGAGCCATCCCGCCAGGCCCTTTTTTTTTCTTTTTTTTTTTTTTTGAGACAGGGTCTTGCTATGCAGTTCAGGTTGACTTTAAACTCACTTTTGTAGCCCAGTCTGGTCTTGAACACACACTGATCCTTCTGCCTCAGCCTCCCGAGTGCTGGGATTACAGGCGTGCGCCACCATGCCCGGCTTGGTTGTTTTTTGTTTTTTTTTTTTGTCTTTTTGAGGCAGGGTCTCGCTGTGCAGCTGAGGCTGGCCTTGAGCTCACTTTTGTAGCCCAGGCTGGTCTCGAACTCACACCAATCCTCCTGCCTCAGCCTCCCAAATGCTGGGATTACAGGCATGAGCCACCACGCCAGGCTTGGTTGGTTTTTTGAGACATGATTTTTCTATGTAGTTCAGGTTGGCCTTGAACTCACTATGTAGACCATGCTGGTCTAGCCTACAGTGAACCTCTTGCCTTGACTTTCTTTTTTTCTTTATTTCTTTATTTACCAAATTTCTTTATTTAAAAGTGTTAAAGAATTCAAGTAATGTTCTGGTACAGTTTATAGAAAAGCAAAGGTAGCTCTAACATGCATGCTTTGGTTTGGTGATGTTTGATCTTCTTTTCTTTTTTTTTTTAATATTCTTTTTTAAATTTTTATTTATTTATTTATTTATTTATTTATTTATTTATTGTCTTTTTTTTGAGACAGGGTCTCGCTATGCAGTTGAGGCTGGTCCTGCGCTCACTTTTGTAGCCCAGGCTGGTCTCGAACTACCAATCCTCCTGCCTCAGCCTCCCGAGTGCTGGGATTACAGGCGTGAGCCACCACGCCCGGCCTGGGATTACAAGCTTATACCACCACACCTGCCAATGTTTTTAAACTTCAGTGCTATTTTTGTTTTTATGGATCATATTTTTTTCTTGGTGTTATGAACTACATCAGAAAACCTAGTTATATAGGTTTTTTTTTTTTCTCTTTTTAAAAAAGTTAATGCCTTTTTGTTGCTGCTGTTGTTTTGAAATAAGGTCTTGCTATGTAGTTCAGACTGGGCTCAAACTGTTAGTGCAGCTTAGACTGACTTCTGACTTTTTGGCAATCCTCCTGCCTCTGCCTCCTAAGTGCTGATTTTACAGAAATGCACCTCCACACCCAGCATAGTTTTTGAATTTTTTATATGAGTCTATGGTCCACCTTGAATTATTTTTGTGAAAAATATGAGGCTGTGTCATATTTCGCGTTTGGGTATTCATCAGCACTATTAATTGAAAAGACTTTCTTCTTTAGTCTGTCTTTGTTCCCTTGTCAAAGATCAGTTGACCATATTTGTGTGCATCTATTTCTGGACTTCCTTTCTAGTCAGTGGAGCTCTGTGATTTTTTTTTTTTTATCTCATAAATGCCCTGCTGAGCCAGGCATGGTGGCGCATGCCTGTAATCCCAGCGCTCGGGAGGCTGAGGCAGGAGGATCGGTGAGAGTTCGAGACCAGCCTGGGCCACAAAAGTGAGCCCAAGGCCAGTTTGAACTGCAAAGCGAGACCCCATCTCAAAAAGACAAAAAAACCAAACAAACAAACAAAAAAAACACATTGTCACAACAGCAGGGCTTTTTTTTTTTTGTCTTTTTGAGATAGGGTCTCACCATGTAGTTCAGGCTGGCCTTGAGCTCACTTTGGTAGCCCAGGCTGGTCTCAAACTCTCACCGATCCTCCTGCCTCAGCCTCCCGAGTGCTGGGATTACAGGCGTGTGCCAACACGCCCAGCTGTGTATTGTTTTTATTACACTTCTATTTTTCTATATGTGATGAAGATGTGTGAAAATTCCTCATTCATCTTTTCCTGAAGCCCTGCAATTTTGTACAGATCAGTGAGTTTTAGGGGCACATATTTCTTTTTTGGGCTTATTTGTACTTTTTATTCTTTGAGCATTTTTTTTTTTTTTTTTTGTCTTTTTGTCTTTTTGAGACAGGGTCTTGCTATGCAGTTCAGGCTGGCCTTGAGCTCTCTTTTGTAGCCCAGGCTGGTCTTGAACTCGCACTGATCCTCCTGCCTCAGCCTCCTGAGTGCTGGAATTACAGGCGTGTGCCACAACACCCGGCTCTTTGAAATAAGAGAAAATGACTGAAATAAGAGAAAATGACTGAAACATAACTGTGAAAAGCTCTTTATAATTCAATCCATAATACTAAACAGTCACCTTATCACATATCAGTGAAAAAAAGTCACGAAACATTATGAAGGTAAGATAACGCACATCACTGAAGAACCAAAAAACAGAAAACATTTCATAAAAAATATATTCTGACTATGAAAAGAGCTGCTTCCTTGAGATCTTCACATCCTTCTCTTCTGGGTACTTATGTAGAACACATTGTTTCCTCGAATAAATGTGTCCCCATATTTATTCTTTAGCTGTCCATTAACATACTCTTTTGTCTGCTCCAGGGCTATATTCACATAGCCATCTAGGCAAGCCAGGACCCCTTGGTAATCCACTCCTGAATTTAATTTGACCACAACTGGCCTTCCAATGATTTGCTTTAAGAAGTCACTAGGGGTTTGCTTCCGCAGACTCATTGCAACAATCTTGAGAGGTAGGAAACCTGAGTTCTAATTCCAGCTCTGCTACTTAATTAGCTGTGTGACTTGAGTATGGCCCCAGGCTCCTCATCTCACAGCCAGGACCCAGAACCCTCCTCCAGGTGCCCCACAAAGCCGGCCTCTGTGGACTGTCAGGAACACATATTTCATAGGAACCTTTCTCATTGTTTGCACTGCTGGAGTTGGAAACATCTTCCTATTGTTAGAACCCCTGAGAACATGAGGCTCAAGGTACAGTCTTAGTTTATTTTCTGATGCTATGAGATACCTGAGATAACTTGCAAATGAAGGATATATTATGGTCATGGTTCTAGAACCTAGGAAATCCCAAAGCATGGTAGCAGGACCTTCTGGACATCTGCTGAAGGCCTTATCCTGTCTCAACTCATGGGTGAAAATAAAAGGGCAAGCAGATACATGTGAAAAAGAAAGAGGGCTAGACTCCCACAAGAAGGGCATTCATCCAATCATGAGGCTCCCATGATTCCAACATTGCCAGCACTGCCTCACTTCCCAGTAGTATTGCTAATGAGTTTTGGTGGGGATACACTATTCAAATTGCTGCAGACAGTGACATGATTCAGGGCAGTCTTTGCAAGAGAATGTCCAAGATGACCTATGTGAGGGACATGATGACCACATAGAAGGAATGAAAGGTTTCCCCTAGTAACCTGTCAAGGTCAGGCCTTAAGTAATGTGGGGATAGAGCCAGACTGGGAGACCAGATGACTGGACATGCTCTGCCTCTTAGGACATACCAAGTCTCATCATCCCCTGACCTCTTAGGGGTTCTCAACTCTTAGTGTGCAGGTTCCTTGTGGCTGGAACCCATAGGAAACTTGGGGTTGAATATACACCTAGGGTGCCTGTCACTGACCCCTGCAACCCTTGCTTGGAGGACCGTCATTCGTCAGACTCTTGGGGAGCTGGTTACCCACTTTCTAGAACTTGTAGGCAGCGAAGCATTTGTGTTGCATCATCTTGTGACTGTCTTTACCTCAGGGTCCTCTTATTGGAGTCCTATGATGAAGCTTGTGAGGAAGTGGCCTAAGTTTGAGGTTATCCTGTCACTTGCCAACTGTGTACCTTGCTGATGTCCCTTCCTACGATGGGTTAATAAGGTGAAGAAATTTGAAGAGGGTTAGAGGAAAGAGAATAGTATCTGTCTACTGCCATCCTTTCCTGTGCTTTCCAGCCTGGCCTGGGCTGCCTGCCTGCCAAACAGTCCTCTCCAGCTGGGAGCAGATGCGAGCTGGATAGCTGCCTGGCAGGGCCTTGACCACCCCTCCTGCCCTCACCACAGGCTGTTGAATAGAGGTCTGTGTTGGGGCAGCCAGCTGCTGTGGAAGATGAGGGCTGGCCCCAGGTCCCAGGACTGGGTTCTGTGTCCTTGGGTGGTGGAGACAGGGTCTCTGGGGACTTTGCCAGCTCTCAGGCTCAGCTGGCCAGAAGCCTGTCTGCTGACACCCAGGCAATTAGGGTGTAATCTTCTCTAAATGGCACCCAATTCTGGCTAAATCCCTCCAGCCCAGGGATGAATCCCCCGTTTTCTAAAAGCAGCTTAGCATTTGGATACTGCCTGGGACAGCTGGAATTCTCAGTTGGCAATGGAACAGCCACTGCAGGCTGACATGGGCTTTACATGGGGCGGGGGTAGGGTGGTCTTTGGGGTGACAGAGGCAAGATCCCAGCCACTGTAGCTCCATGTTCTTTTCTGTCCAGGTTTCTCTTGGCTACTTGGTTCTAATGATCTCCATAGTCACAAGTCTAAGGTCGTTAGGAGAAGGGGAGCTATGCAGTAGGAAAGGAAGGCTGGCTGTCTCAGTCTCTTGCCCTGAGAGGAGTAGGTAGGAATTCAAAGGGATCTGGCCAGGATGGCCCTGTGGCATGTGGTTTGATAGACAAGTGAGACCTGCTGCACAGCAGGGTGTGGGCACAAGTAGGTGGGCACTGTATCTGCCTAGGCTCTAATTCCTTCTCTCTTGGGGATATTGCAGCCTTCCTAGGCTCCAGCTTGTCTGACTTGGGTCTCCTCTGTACCCACCTGCTAGGTGAAGCCATACATCCTTAGGGCTCTGTTCCAACTCCAGTTGCCTTCCCAGGACCCCTACCTTTCTTTGGACACCCCTTGCTCTTCAAACCACTATACTGAGAAAAAATAGCTTTTCAAATGAGCCCTTTGGTGCCACTCAGGTAAGTCATCACTGAGCCTTAGTTTGCTTACCTTTGAAGTGAAAGTGGTACTTGGCTCCACTTTAAGGACTGCACTGAAGATCATGTAAAACTTTTCCTCCATTCTGGAGGCCCCTGCAGTCCAAGCTGTTTTTGGAACTCTGTGTCTAGTTGGAAATTGCTTTTTGAGGAAAGAGAGCAGAGTTGTTCCAAGAGGTCCTTCCTATACGCCCCCCACCCCAAAGGGATTTAGATAGAAAGAACCAGCAGGTAAGGTCTCCTATGAAATACCCCCCAGGTCCCTTCGAGTGAGTTGGCAGGTCCTTGTGTCCACTTCTGCCTGCACACATGATCACTTGGGACTTTTGGCATTTCAAAGCCCTGGCCACACCCAGGCCAATTAAATCAATCTCAAGAGTATGCTTCTGAAATTGAAGACAAATATGGGAACTCTATACCTATGTAGTTTACATCTGGGGGTCTAGATACTCCCTGCTCTGCCTGTTGAATGTAATTCAGCCCATAATGGGGTGGTAGGTGAGAGGAGGAAAGATCCAGGAAAGGAGTGAGTCTCAGAACTATTTTTGCCTACTTAGTGAGATTGTGCCTTCCCCACTGGCAGAAGAGACAGAGAAAAAAGAAGAGATGTTCCATAGAAACTTGCACAGCCAACCCACCTAGCACTACTAGCCCATTCTGTACCCTATTTCCAAGCCAGTACCTCCAGAGCTCCCTAACCTCTAGTTTTGCCCATTTCCATGCTATACTCCAGTACTGCAGTATCCTTACCTGCTGTTCCCATCTGCCCCCCTCCCAGCTGTGTCCACATATCTGCCCTGTGTTCATTTCATAGATGTTTCCTGATTGCTTGCCACTAGTTGAGTGTGAGCTAACCCTCTATTCCTATACCTGCTGAAGAGAAAATGTTTAGACTTAGTGTCAGGTGTCAGTACAGTGTCCAGGACAAGCCTGGCCCCTCTCATGGAAGAAGTACAACCCCACTGTGTCCCACACTGTGTACCTATATCTGGATGGCTACTCCTTCCTTTAAGTTTTTTAAAAAATATTTTTATTTATTTGGTACAGGATCTTGCTACGTAGCTTGGACTTGTAGTATTCCTCCTGTCCTAGCCTTCCCAGTGCTGAGATTATAGGTGTGTGCCGTCATGCCCATTTTCAGCTCACCCAAGGTTCCAGGGCTAGCATAGCATGCAGTACTGGGGATGGAACCCAGGCCCTTGCACTTGCCAGGCAGGTGCTTAGACTACCAAGCTATATTCCTCTGGCTATCTCTGCCTTTGGTCTGAACTTCCCTTGGCTTCTGCACTTGGCATCTGTGAATTGGAGTAATAGGCTGCTGGCTGAGACTTGGGAAGGACACTACAGGGAGCTCCTGGGTATTTTCTCCATGCCTAATGGGTTCTATACTCTGCTCTGAACTGTGCTTGGGATCTGTGCCCACACAGGACTTCCATGACAGAAATGGAGGGAAGACAGGAGTTTGCCGGGGCATTTGAAAGGGTTTCCCATCATGCAGCGTGTCTGCTAGATTATAGTAGGGTCTGGTGCAAAGTGCTTCTCCATAGTGCTGCCCAATTTCCCACAGTGCCACTGCCAAGACACAGACCACTGCTCCTGGTAGGGTAGATAGTGCCAAGTTCATTTGGATTGCTGGCAACAACCTGGCTCCAAGTTGTGGCCTGACTGGGACCCAGCAAGGAAGTTCCTTTATCCTGTCCAGCCCTCCAGGGAGCCTTTCTTTGTGTAGGAGCTTGATGAGTCCTTTTCTTGATGGGGCCATAAGACTCCACCAACTCATCATCAGAATTAGGATGGTTCGTAGCCGGGCGTGGTGGCTCACGCCTGTAATCCCAGCACTCGGGAGGCTGAGGCGGGAGGATTGGTGCGAGTTCGAGACCAGCCTGGGCTACAAAAGTGAGCTCAGGACCAGCCTCAACTGCATAGCGAGACCCTGTCTCAAAAAGACAAAAAAAAAAAAAAAGAATTAGGATGGTTCACTGGGAGGTAGAATTGAATACTGTTACAGGTCAGGTTGCAGGTAGAATTTGCCCATATTAAGGTACAATGGGTTTACTTAGGTAGCTTTCTATTTGTTATTTGAAATCCTTGGTTACTTGAAAGTTACCTGAAGTCTTTGGCCTGCCTGTGTACCACAGAGAGCCTAGCCTGTCTGTTCTGCTTAGTGATCTGTGTACTGTTTGGGGTGCAGCTCCTCTTAACCATCATGGTTGTGCATGTGAGGAGTTAGATTTCTCATTGCAGCATGCTGTGTGAATTGGCACCAGACACCAGTCTTTTTTTTTTTTTTTTTGTCTTTTTGAGGCAGGGTCTTGCTATGCAGTTGAGGTTGACCTTGAGCTCACTTTTGTAGCCCAGGTTGGTCTCGAACTCGCACCGATCCTCCTGCCTCAGCCTCCCGAGTGCTGGGATTACAGGCGTGCGCCACCACACCCGGCTCAGACACCAGTCTTAATGTGGACAAGTGATGTATGTTTTCATTTTCCTCCAAGCATGGTATGGTGAGCCCCCTGTCTTTCTGTGCATGTATCAGTATGCTAGCAGGAAGTAGTCTCCTTGCCTGATGCTCTGCTGCCTCAGTGTCCCTATATCTGAGGAGGCAGATGTGTCAGGAACAAAGTGAAGTGGAGCAGGGCTTGGGACCACTGCAATTTGCTTCAGCCACAGCTGAATTAATAGGCTGTCCTTAGGTCCAAACTTCCCAGGATACAGGCCAAGCCACCAGTTATTTCTGCCCCTGAGAATGGAAGTTTCTGGTTCCCCAGGGGATTGTGAGATGCAGCCAAAGTTTGAGCAGTACTATGGGTCTAGGACCTGCTATTTCTGACTCCTCTTGCTTTTCTGTTATACCCCTCTTAGGAAGACATTTATGGAGATCATCTTTTCAGAGTTCAGTGTCTCACCTTTGAAAGTGGTTAATACCTCCTATGAGTAGCTAATTGGCTTCTGTTGGGGCAAACTGTGAACTAAAGTGTCCTCTGCTTTTCTGTTAATAGCTGTTGGCATTGTTTGCATCCTTGGGGTGGGTGTGGTTCTTCATTAGAACTGGACCAGGCATGCCTATGGTCCGAGGTACACTATTACATGGCAGCCCAAGGCTATGGTGACTGGGGGATCAGGTGGAGATGTGTCTCTGGACAGAGTAAGGCCCCAGGACTAGAAACTGCCTTCTTGGTTAGATGGGTCACCCATTCCTTATTCCCAAACAGGTACATGCATGCGCATGCACACACATGCGCGCGCGCACACACACACACACACACACACACACAGCCTTTCCTTATCATGACTGGTGTTGCTATGAGCATCCTAACATGTCTTGGTCCTTCCTGGTTTATCCAAGTCATTACCAGACTAAGCAAAAGCCAGAGGTTCCATCCCCCAACCCTGTCCTCCCTCGTGGCTCCAGTGCCCTCCCAACAGAAGTCACTTGGTTATTATTTCTAATGGTTCTTTATAGCTGTTCTGTGTATGTGTTTATGGGGTGATTTTGGAGCATATGGTCACGGGTAAACTTGCAGCCCATTTCTTGTCACCATTTCCTGACCTGCACATGTGCTCTAATATCAGGTTTTTACTGAAGTGCATTTGTGGAAATTTGATCATTCATCTTGTCTCTGATACCATCCATTTAATCAGTAATGGGTAACTGAAGTCCCTGGAATATATTCAGACCAGAATACATTTGATTTGGAGTTTTATTAGCCTTTCCAACTGTAATTATATATAGTAGACTGCACAGACTTTAAGTGCATGTGTGTGTGTGCTGGTAGTTATATGCACCTTCCCTGGAGACCATTAATGACTCCACTACCTTTCTTTCTATTCCCCAGAGTTGATAATGGCTCTTTGCTGTGGTTTGCATTCAGATAATATTTCAGTTGTTACATCCTTATTGTTGGGCTTCAGGATTTAAAAAAAGAAAAAAGTTGATTCTATTTCAGTATTCAGTTTCAGGGATTATTTTTTCTTTTTATTGAAATATAATTCACTTCCTATTTTAAGTTCTATATGTAATAGTTTTGTCAATTACCATTTTGTGCTAGTGGTTTTTTATTATTATTAAAATGAACTTTATTGGAGTGCTAGATAAATATACAGATTGATCTGGCTGGGACCTCTGTCACCTTATTTATTTATTTATTTTGTTACTTTTAATAAGAAATAACAATGAGACAGTTTCAAAACACATTAGTAGGACAACTGTCTGTCACAGTTTCAAAACACATTAGTAGGACAACTGTCTGTCACCTTACTGATCCCCAGAGTTGATCTGGCTGATCTGGCTGGCTAGCTATTGTCCTGTTCCTTCACTGTTGCTCTAGTGTGTCCTTTTTAAAGCTGTGCAGTTGGTTGGTCTGAGAGGAAGACCACCCCAGTAGAGGAAGACCCTGTTTCCTTAGGAGTATACAAGTAGCTGCGCTCTCCTGCTAGAACCTCCAAACAGGCTCTCAAGATAAATATAGAAACTGCACAGATCATGATTGTACAGCTTGATGATTTATCAAGTAAATGCACTCACACAGTAACCAACAGACCAAGAAATCCCGTGGTGAGTAGCCTTCGAGGCTGATCCTTGGGTCCTTGAGCCTTCCAACACCATAGATTAATCCTGTCCACTTTTTAATTTCCTACACAGAGTCACATAGTACCTTTTGTGTGTTCACTCAGCATTACTTTGTGAAACTGACCCTCACTGTGGCCTGTATTGCAGGTGGTTGTCACTCTTGGCTGTGGGGTTTGTGGTATGGATCCATACTACCTTCCTCAGTCACCACCAGATATACAACATTCTTGCGGTTTTTATCCTTGGGCTGTTATAACACGTGTGGATGACAGATGCTTCTTTCTGTTGAGTGGAATAGCTGGGGTAATTTGGGTAGGCCGTTCCTATGTGGCATGGTTGTGTACAAAAGCTCCTGCCTTTGTCTTCCTCACCTTCCTCACTCGTGGCCTGGTATTTTCAGTAGCTTTGAAACAAGCCATTACAATCAGTGCCTAGCATTAACTCATTCCGGTGCTGTGCCTTCACCATGCATTATTTCTTACTATTCTGGCCAATGAGAAGACCTTCCTTTGGCAAGAACTTGCCAGGACCTTCACCCAGTGCTTCCATTGGATGTCTGCTTTGTCTGATAGCAGTGGTTCAGATACAGTAGTATGGGCGGGGGCAGTAACATTTTTGGTCCAGCTATGCCTCCACCCTGTTCTGGCTTTGGCCTCTTGAGAGCCTTAGTTTCTTTCTCCATAAGAGGTGAACATGGGGCTGAAGACATAGCTCAGCAGACTAAGCACCTGCTTAGGCAACCGCAGGGACTAGGGTTGATTCCATGGTTCACATGTCACACTGGCCCTGCCCATGGGCCCAGCAGTGGTGGCACATGCCTCTAATTCTAGCACTGGGGAGACTGAAAAACAGGAGTATCACTATGAGACTGAGCTGTGTAGTGAGACCTTGTATCAAATACATTAACAACAACAACAACAACAACAACAAAAAAAAGGAAGGAAGAAAGAATAACATAAATTCTTAGAACTTTTAAGGTGTGTGTGTCTGTGTGTGTGTGTGTGGTACCAGGGATCAAACTCAGAATCTCGTTCTTCTTAGGCAAGCACTTTTTCTTTTTTTTTTTTTTTTTTTTTGTCTTTTTTTGAGACAGGGTCTCACTATGCAGTTCAGGCTGGCCTTGAGCTCACTTTTGTAGCTTAGGCTGGTCTCGAACTCTCACCGATCCTCCTGCCTCAGCCTCCCGAGTGCTGGGATTACAAGCGTGCGCCACCACGCCCGGCTTAGGCAAGCACTTTTTCTAACTAAGCTACCTTCCCTGTTCCCCTCTTTAGAACTTTTAGATAGGTGTTGGAAAAATGATATACTTTAGGAGACATACTGTGTGATAACTCATTTTTATTAATGATTTCTGTATAAAATAAGAACCCTCATACTGATTAGGATGATTCTTATGAAAAGATAGAAAATAGGACCAGGGATATAGCTCAGTGGCACAAGTGCTTGCCTGGCAAGTGTCAGGTCCTGAATTTGATTCCTGATACCAAAAAAAAAAAAAAAAAAAAAAAAAAAAAAAAAAAAAAAAAAAAAAAAAAAAAAAGTATAAAATAAATAAAAATAAACAATAACAAGCATGTGGAGAAATTGGAGTTCTGCTGCACTGTGGTGGGAGTATAAAATGGGGTAGCCATATGGAAAGAGTTTGATGGTTCCCTCAACCCTTAAATTAGGTAGAGAATACCATCTGACCTAGCAGTTCTGTTCTGTTTTTTTTTTTTTTTTGTCTTTTTGAGACAGGGTCTTGCTGTACAGTTCAGGCTGGCCTTGAGCTCAGTTTTGTAGCCCAGGCTGGTCTCGAACTCTCACTGATCCTCCTGCCTTAGCCTCCCGAGTACTGGGATTACAGGTGTGTGCCACCACGCCTGGCTTAGCAGTTCTGTTCTTAGGCACTTATACCCAATGTTAGGGTTTGTGTCTAGTTGACCCCCCAAAGCCTCATGCAGTCATGGGGCTCCTTCTGGAGTTTGTGGTTGATTATTGTGGGTGTGGGTGCTGCATCTGTCCTAGGGCAAGGAATTAACATTACAATGTAAGGAGGGGAGAGAGGCTAGCTAGATGCCTGAGCTGCTGCCACTCGTTTTGCTGTCTGCTCTCTGCTCTTTGCTGCTGCAGCCATGCTCACTGCCATGTGCTGTCCGAGCCAGGTGAGCATGGACCAAAGCGTCCACTGACCGTCCTTCATTTTGGGTGTTGGATATTTGTCCCAGCAACGAGAGAAGGGCAACTGAGATGCCCAAGAATGTTGAAAGCATGTATCCATATAAATACTTTTTGTTGTTGTTGTTGTTCTTTTTTTTTTTGCAGTACCAGGGATTGAACTCAGGACTCTGCACTTGCCAAGCAAGCACTTATTCTACTGAGCCATCTCCCTGGCCCCCATATAAATACTTTTGGATGAATGTTCATAAACCATTTTCATACTAGCCCCAAAGAAAGAATAACAGAAATGTTCATCAGATGTTTGAAGGGACAAACAGATACTAGATACTGTCTGGCCATGCCATGGTATAATACTTAACCAAGGAAATGGAATGTGTCATACATGGTACAAGATGGATGGATGAACTTCTAAAGCATCATAGCAAGTGAAAAAAGCCAATCACAAAGGACCACATATTGTATCCAACTTTGTGATATGTCCAGAATTGACAAATTTAGAGACAAAATAGTTTGGTGCTTAATAAGAGTTCAGGAGAGGGAACTAGGGAATGACTGACTGCTCAGGAAATGTTTCTGTGTGGGAAGTGATGAAAATGTGGAATAATGGTAATGGTCCTGAAGCTTTGTACTAAAATCTACTGAAGTATACACTTTGAAAGGGTGAGCAAAGCCGGGCGTGGTGGCGCACGCCTGTAATCCCAGCACTCAGGAGGCTGAGGCAGGAGGATCCGTGCGAGTTTCAGACTAGCCTGGGCTACAAAAGTGAGCTCAAGGCCAGCCTGAACTGCACAGTGAGACCCTATCTCAAAAAGACAAAAAAACAAAACAAAAAACAACAACAACAACAACAAAAAAACCAAACAAACAAACAAACAAACAAAAACCCGAAAGGGTGAACATTATGGTATGTGAATTATATCTAAAATTTTTTTCAATAGAAGTAAAGCAGAGACTTTTTGCTTACTAGATACATTTCATTGTTGGTCTGAAATCAGACGATTTCAGGCAGTTTCCTTCTAGCTCTAACTGTGGTATCCACAAGGAACGAACTCTATAGTCACACAGAAGAATAATCTTACTACTTTTTTTTGCCTTTCTTTTTAAAAAAATTATTTATTAATTTTTCTTGTTTCAGAACTTTTGTTTGTTTGTTTACTTATTTTTTTATGGCCATCTCAGCCTGCCTTGAGGGCAGGGCTGGTGCAGCATGTGGTGCCAGGGATTGAACCGCGGTCCCTGCAGCCGCCTAAGCTTTCCTAAGCAGGCGCTTTAGACCACTGAGCCATCCTGCCAGGCCCCTTTTTTGCCTTTCTTATTAGTGTATTTACAACTTTTTTTTGCATAAATTTCATGTTTCTAATCAAATTATCTGGAGTTAGGCTTTTTAAGGTCAAGATTAATTAATGTAATTGCTTTTTTTTTTAATGCATTGCTAACCTAATAATCTAATTTGAGGAGGTTCCTTTTAAAATATTAGTCTAGGGGCCCGGCGGGATGGCTCAGTGGTCTAAAGCACCTGCTTGGGAAAGCTTGAGCGGCTTCAGGGACCGCGGTTCGATCCCTGGCACCACATGCTGCGCCAGCCCTGCCCTGGGGTGGGCTGAGCTGGCCATAAAAATGAGTGAATAAACAAACAAGGGTTCTGAAACAAGAATAAAAATAATAAATAAAATTAAAAATTATAAAAAAAAATAAATAAAATAAAATAAAATATTAGTCTAGGCTGGGTATGGTGGCACATGCCTGTAATCCCAGCTATCAGAAGGATGATTCAGGAGGATAGAAGAGAGTGTGAGACCAGCCTAGACTACAAAATGAGTTCAAGACCAGCCTGACCTTCATAGTGAGACCCTGTCTGAAAAAAGACAAGTGTGTGTGTTTCATCTACCTGTTGCAGAAAAGTCAGTAGTTTATCTTCTGACATATGATTTACTTAACTTGTTTGTCTATCCTGTCCATAGCCAATGCAATAATATATATATATATATATATATATATTTTTTTTTTTTTTTTTAAATTGGTTTACCTGAGTTTTGTTTCCCTGTGAATAATTCATAAGGTATCTTATTGGTTCTGTTTACTGAGATTTTTGCCAAGATTTTGCTTCTGTGTTCAACATGGATTGGTCTATGAACCCCTCCCCTTTGGGAAGGAAGATCTGTTATACATGTTTGTCTGAGTGGAAGTGGTAATGGACAGGGTTGGACCTGGGTTGGAGTCCTGCTCTGCCACATGGGACCTGAGCTGTCTGCATTGGCTAGCTGTCCCGTGACAGGCCTATTACTGTTTGTCTTGCTGAGAGATAAGCTGGGAACTATATAGTCATATATTTTAGTTCCTAGTTTAGGGACATGTGCAATTATTGGGTTAAAGATGCACAAACATTCTCTCCCGTGGTTCCTTCTTCCCCCTCCTGGGTTTTTGTTGTTACTTTTGTGAAACTTTTGCCTTCCTTTCTGATATTCCAGAGTTGATATGCTGTTTCTTTTTTTTTTTTTTTTTTTTTTTTTTTTTTTTTTTTTTTTTTTTTTTTTTTTTTTTTTTTTTTTTTTTTTTTTTTTTTTTTTTTTTTTTTTTTTTTTTTTTTTTTTTTTTTTTTTTTTTTTTTTTT
>PVJA010019517.1:0-38327 GCA_004027025.1 Myocastor coypus | reverse complement strand
GAAAAAAAAAAGTAATGTTGATTTAGAAGGGTTAATGTTTAATTGTTTGATCAATCTTATATATCTATATGTATTAATCTAAACTGATCTGAAGATGAAAATATGTAATATAACCATTGTTAAATTTAAACAATAAAAAATTGAAACTTGAAAAAAAGAAGCCGGGCGTGGTGGCTCACGCCTGTAATCCCAGCACTCGGGAGGCTGAGGCAGGAGGATTGGTGTGAGTTCGAGACCAGCCTGGGCTACAAAAGTGAGCTCAAGACCAGCCTCAACTGCATAGCGAGACCCTGTCTCAAAAAGACAAAAAAAAAAGAAAAAAAGAAAGAAAGAAAGAAAAGCCACATGTTTTACTCACATAAACTCACATGTAAGTCTGTACAGGGCTGACATTTATGCAGAATGCTCTGTGTGTGTGTGTGTGTGTGTGTGTGTGTGTGTGTGACATTGAATGAAACACATCATAATCTCAGTTGAAATTCAGAATAGGAATTACTCTTTTGAAGTTACAATAGAAAGACTATTGTATTTTTGTACTGAATTATTTTGGGTATCCGTACTGATCCAATAGACAAAAAGAAATGTTTATACTAAAACGATCCCAGAGCCCAAGATAGCAATTCAAGTCCTCTCCTCAGTAGAACTTTCTTGCTAACCATAAGATTTTTAAAAACAATTTTATTTTAAATGCTATTTAAAAATTTGGGTTGTTTAATCTTAGGCAGGCCAAAATTATTTAGGGAAGAGAATGAAAAGCTGAAATTTCATTTTAAATTTTAAAAAAATCTCGATCCCAATTGGATGCCTCTCTTATCCTGGGTCGCCTCTCTTTTCTTTCCATCTCCCTCTTGCTGTCCTTGAACTTCTCTCGCATAGTTTCAAGCACTACGCTGGAGCCATCCATAAAGAAAGAAGCTGTGGCTGGCTGGCTATAGCTCCCCGAAACAAGGCTGAGCTCGGGCGCAGGAATGCTGGGCTGCTAGAAACCCATCCCAGCCTGGTTTGTACCACACTTATCAAAGAGCATAGAAAAAAGCAATTAAGGGCCAGAATTCAAATGATAACTGAAGTCCTTATCAAGCAGCATCCTAATTTAGAGGCCCCCACTAGCAGAACCCCAGCAAATGGAAGAACAAACCAGAGGAGCTGCTATCTCTCCTGGCAGAGCTCTGGGTGCTGGGAGCCATGGGATTTAGGATGGCTAATTAAGGGTGTGGTTCCCCGAGAGAACACAGGCCTAACCCTTGCTGTGGAGACAGGACAGAACTTTTGAAAAATACCCTGTTTTTACAACGATTGTTTTCTCCCTGCAAAACCAGCTTGTGGTGCATTTAAGTATGCGCTCAGACATCTGAAAGTCTCACTGCTTTCCTCTCAATTAAAAAGACTGACGGAAAGAGGTGAAAATGAAAGTCTTGGGAGGTGGTCAGGCAGGAACTAAAGAAGTTGACGCTTCAAAAATAAAAATATTAATACTTCTGTGGCTCCCAAAGATACAAGTAGTATGATTCTTGCTGCTGAGATGGTTAAAGTAAGTTTTCCTTCAGTGGTTGCAAAAGCCGTAAGGAAGATCTGTCAGTTGCTGAGATAAGTTTCAGTAACACGTCGCTTAGGGAATGGCCCTGTTTGGTAGAAATCATTCAAAATTACTCATGCTGCTGTGCTCTGCCTAAAAGAACACACGCTAGATAGATCAGATGATTGACAGCCGTCAGAGGTGCGCTCTGCTGTGATCTTAGCAATGTGTGACTGTCTCCTCCTACAACGCTTTGACCTGAGGGTCCCACCTGGTCCCTCCCCAGTGGGATGGCCCTGTCCCTCACTCTGGTCCCACCATGGGATCTGCTTCCCAGTCAACCAAAGAGCTCCTGGCTCTGCTAGAACATAGGTGTTGGCCAAGTAGCAAAGAACAAGCAGGTGCCGATGAAGAGACTCCTTTATTCCTGAAACTCTGGGAACCTACAGCAGAATGGACCACGCCTGCAGAGGCGTCAGACAATGCACAGAGCATTTCCTCCAATTTGAAATATCATGCATCATCCTGAGAACAGCAGCGCTTCCAGAACCATAACATTAAGTGAACTAAAGCAGATGTGTAAGCTTGACCGTCTCTTGGTTTCCATTCTACAAGAAACCCTGAGTATTAGTGAACAACAGGGCACAATAACGGATCAATGATAGCCAGCAGGGAGACAGATCATTCTCAAATGGGATGGGTGTCAGGAGACAGAGGGAGCAGGGCGGGAGCCCGTGATGGTCCCTGCGTAGAGTTGGCACATGCACACGGCGCATCTTTCTTCCTTTCTAGCATCATGGGCTTGTTCGAGCCCCAGTCCCGCAAAAAAAGCAAAGAAAAAATCAAGCGATGAGCGCTGAACAATCCGCCAGAGACTATGGGAAGCGAACACCCACTCCCCTGATCCAATCCAAATCCTAGTTTTCACCTTCTAATTTGCACAGCTTTCAAGGTGTCACTTTCCTTCAGTTTTAACTCATTCAAGGGCTTTAATAAAATATAAGTGTGCATGCTACCTTCAAACCCTAACCTGAAAACGTCCACCTTTCTCCATCTGCCCAGCCACAAGCTGCCTAAGGGGCAGATTCAAATTTTGTGACAGCTGAGACATGGGCAGTACATTTACAGGAAGACAAGTTAGGCCACAAATGCAGAAGTCTGCTTCTCAAATATGAGCGCATGCATTCAGGATGAGGAGCCGGCCATCTGGAGCACCTTGCAGTTACTGTGCACTGTGCAAAAATCAAGACCAAAATGGCATGTTATTTTTACTCCTTGACAAATTGATGTTCTTCTCTGATTTTTCTCCAGCTGCATATTCTGATCACCTCTTTGTATGATAATTTTTGTGAAATAGGCTTTGGTAAGGACAGGAGATCATGCAGTCTTACCTGTAGAAAGCTGAGGATGTTCCTGGTAGCTCATAAAACTACCCTCAGAGTCATAACACACTATTTGAATGTTCTGTAAGTGTGTGAGACTTCGTCAACTTCAGGAAGACTATTTTCTAGTTTCTTTTACAGATAAGCTCCAAGCATAAAGAGCAGTTCAAGTTTCCTCTGCAGTAAGTACTCTTAAATACTCTTTCATTCCATGAAGCTCATTAAATAATTTGTTGCCAATGTTTTCATTGGAATAATGAATTATGAGTTTTACATTATGTTCATTTCCCCAAATAGCAAAAATTTTAAACTTTTTCTCAATATATTCTTAGGATTCACTCTTCTCTATTAATTAGATAATCAGATAATCAATGAGCTGTCAATTTCTTTCTACTCAAAATTTATTTCCTCTTAATGAATTAATGAAATTCTGAAAACTTGGGGTTATACAAAACGCTTTTTTTTTTTTTTTTTTGTCTTGTTTTGAAACAGGGTCTCACTATGCAGTTCAGACTGGCCTTGAATTCACTTTTGTAGCCCAGGCTGGTCTCAAATTTGCACTGATCCTCCTACCTCAGCCTCCCAACCGCTGGGATTACAGGCATGCGTGACCACGCCCGGCTAAAGATTTTCTTTGCTAATCTTTATTCCTTTTTTTCATATCTTACTAGTTTTAAGTCTGTATTTCCACGATTCCCAGATAAATGTAGAAATTGTCCTTCCTTTGTTTAATGGGGTCATACCAAGATACGTTTTCAGACTGGTTAAAACGACAGATATTCAACCTGTTTAGACCAGTGCTTATATCTTACTGAAGTGCTCAAAGTATTGAGTGAGTTAAAACTAAGAAATAAAATCCTCACTAGCGCTTTTAGAGAAAGCTGTCCAGGGGCCAGGGATATAGCTCAGTGGCATAAGCACCTGCCTGGCAAGAGCAACGTCCTGAGTTCAATCCCTGATACCACAAAAAGAAAAAAGGAAAGGAAAGGAAACAAAAGAAAAAAGAAAAGAAAAGAAAAGGACAAAAGAAAAGAAAGAACTGTCCAGGTTAGAACAAGCTGACAATGGCACAGATGTTTTGCCCAATGACTGTGTGTGAGCCATCAGTTTCCTGAGGGTGATTTTGGGAGCCTAAATCAGACACAGCCCTTGGGCTCTTTCTCCAGAGGGAAAGTCAGACTGGAAAGAACCAACCCGCTAAACATCTTAGTGGCTAAAGTATCTTATTTTTACAAAAAAATCATAGAATCAAATATCCCTGGGTACCTCATTGAAGCGCTTCCCCAGTCTGAGATGGGACTGAGACAGGCAAGGAAAACTGAGGCTGAGTCTTCCTTAGCCTCAAACTCAGTCCCCCAGGCCACCAGCATGTCCTGGAGGACTTGGGGAGCTTCCTGACTGTGCTCCATGCTTTCACCCTCGTCTTTCTGCACTCCATTTCTTTGAAGCTCCCTGAGAGAATCTCAGACATGTAAACGCATTAGTATTACTCTCCTGCTTAAAACTGTTCAGTGGCTTGCTACTGTATATATAAAACAAGTGGCTGAATACTTGCCTGCAAACTAGCTGTCTCCCAGCTCACTGGCACACACCATGTCGCCCTCCCTGCCTTCCACAACTAAAACACTGCTGGTACGCTGGCCTTGTTCCACACTTAAGCGCTTTACTACCCCAATGAAAATTAAGCAAGTGTTTCATAAACTGCAAGACACCCCGGGCCAGTGCAACTTGTACTTCTATCAGAGTCAGCAGGAAGATGTATGTGATAAATCAAATCGGCAGATTTTCATTCTGCCAAAGTCATTTCTGTTCTCTCTTATGACCACAAACGCTGTTCTGAATTCTTCCCAAATGCAACGACTGAAAAACCAGGTCCAACTCTTGGAGGCCTATAGCAAATTACCATATGTGTGCATATGGTACCCATGTACACATACAATATGTATAAGCAAATGGCAAGGATATTTAACTCTAGTAGCTTGCCTACATTACAGATATTTTATCAAATTACAGTCTACATTTAGAAACCTAGCTAGTAATTAAAACACAACGTATGCCACAGTGTTGTTTAAATTCAATACCAATGTAAAGCTTTAAGATTTCAGGCAATGATTTCTAGCAATCTGAGAGAGTGTCAATATTTTTCAACATTTTCAAGCAGTCATGCGGATGTTCTCCGCAGTCATACATAAAAAGACTGGAGAATAAAGAACTCATTCTGATCATTCATAAACAATAGAACAGTCAAAGAAAGGTCCTGTTTTTGCAAGTCTTGAAAGTGTTTGTTCCCTGGATTTAGTTCCAGGACACCGTGTGACATGGAGCATTTTTCAGCTACATGAAACCCAACTCAAAGACACACGGGAAAATGTGGTGACCAGACGAAGACAGAGAGTTGATAAAAAGAACAGGAAATGCTGCAGACAGTCACCCAGGCAGGAGGACTTTATAGCTGCTCTGCTATCTACCCAAAGAGGAAGGGCGTGAGAATCGCAGGACACGAACGAGAGGAAGTCTACAAGTGTCTGTGATAACCCCCACTTCACACGCCACACACCGCAGGGGCCAGGCTGGTTGGTCAGCTTTTAAGCCTGGTCTCCACAGCATCCAGCCACTGCGCTATGTAATGCCTGTTCTTTAGATGAGTCATCGATTTTACAGCGCTAGATTTGGGGTGAGTTCTGATTTCTCTCTCTCTATTACAAGGCGCATCTCTTTTTTCTGTGCTGTGACTTTCCACAGCCTTGATCTCATTGAGGTACTAGCTTATGCAAACACCTAAACAAATTTCATATGCAAGTAAGCTTAGTTCACTTTCTATCTTTGTAGATCGCGCCTATTCTTTTGATATCATTCAAATGTCCACTGAAGTCCCCTACTGCTACCTGTTTGTCGCTCCAAAGTTCATTAATCTTCTAAGATGATCACAAATCATTTGCTCTTTTCTCTGCACCAAAACTATTCCACATTGTTACTGCCTAGAAATGCCCATAGCTCCAAAAGCAAGGTTTTTGTTATTGTTTGCTACTTTTATTGTCTGTGCTGTTCTATATACATTGCCATAAGTTAAGAGGTTTTATCTCCACTAAATTATAAGTTTAAGAAAGGACTTTTATGATGTTCAGTTTTTTATTTTATTTTATTTATTTTACTTTACTTTACTTTACTTTATCTTATCTTATCTTATCTTATCTTATCTTATCTTATCTTATTTATTTTATTTTATTTTATTTTATTTTATTTTATTTTGGCAGTACCCGGGGTCAAACTTACCAGGCAAGCACTTACTCCACTGAGCTATCATTCAGTTTTTAACTGAGGCTGTATGCACATAGTAGGTGCATTAGACAGGAATCCATTTCTATCCTCAACAAAGTTATCATCCACCCCTACACCCCTACATCTTTCCTTCTCAGCTTTAAACACTGTCTTACCCATTGCCCTTTCCAAGGCAGAACGCAGGCACAGAGTCATGGCTGCATCGCTTACCGACTTTACCACTTGGGACAAGTGACTTTTTCTCTTCTGGTCCTGTGTCCCAATTACAGAAACATAATGGTAAGAGTAAATTTTCACAAGGTCAGTATAGGACTAAAATCTTGTACTTAGCATAGTACCTGGCACATTCTCAATAGATACTACTTCATTAGTGTATTTATTATATTTCCCTTTCTAAACACCCATCACCCATGTTCACCTAGTCTACTAATTAAGTACCATTGTTTGGATTATATTCATATAATACATATTTGAAATACTACATGTAAGAGCCACCTTATTCTTGGTACAGTCACTTCTATAGCTCACATCTCCTTCTAATATCAAGTTCTTTTTCCTTCAAAGTATATTTTAGACATAGCAGTTTATAAACGGTGGGAAGAGGCACTATCTGTGCCCAAGGTCCTGCCTCTGGGTCTGTGACATCAGAACTGCTTGAAACTCTAAGTGTTATCAAGCCAGAAATCAAAGGCATTTCCAAAAGTAGAAAACACTGCCTTTCTCCTCAGCATATTTTTATTTTGTTTTTATTTATTTATTTTTATTTATTTATTTATTTATTTTTATTTTGTCTTTTTGAGACAGGGTCTCACTATGCACTTCAGGCTGGCCTTGAGCTCACTTCTCTAGCCCAGGCTGATCTCAAACTCGCACTGATCCTCCTGCCTCAGCCTCCCAAGTGCTGGGATTACAGGCATGTGCCACCACTCCCTGCTATTTTGTTTTTAATTGGCATGCAGTAACTGCACAGTGTTCCAAATCAGGCATCCATGGTGTAATGATCAAAATCAGCAATGATCAAAATCCAATAGTTAACATCTCAGGACTCCTGATATTTACCATTTTCTTCAGCAAATGATTCAAAGCTTTCTCTCAGTGGTCTGAAGCACCTGCTTAGGCAAGCTTAGGCAACCACAGGGACCATAGTTTGATCCTCAGAACCACATGCTGCACCAGCCTCACCCCCAGGTCAGGCTGAGCCAGCCACAACATAAATAAATAAAGTTAAAAGAAAAAGACTGAAACACATGATCAACTGCTGTTAACTGTATTTACCCTATGGTGCCACAGAATGCCAGCACTTACTCCTCCTCCCTTACTAATTTCCCAACTGTTAGCCCCCCTCGCCCGATCCCCTTCTCCCCCTTACATACCTGTGCACCTGTAATCCCATCTCCACACTCAACTTCCATTAAGCAACCCTTTCAGCTGCGCCTATGAGTGACAGTGACAGGCTTCGCCTCTTCAACCAGTTTATCGCACTTAGCATAACAACCCTCAGGGGCATCCCTGCTGCCTCCAATGACAGTGTGCAACACGTTTTTCTAAATATTATAATTTTCATGAAAATCCCTCATACTTATGTGACCACACAATAGGTCTACTGTAGCCCTTTCAAAATTAATTGATAAATATTGTTCTTAGTTTCTCAGCTTTCAACCTCACGTGATATATACTCATAGCTGTGACACACATGAGGAAAAGCTCTTAGTGTTTCCTCAATAATTTTCAAGAGCATGAAAGAGTTTAAGGTGCAAAAAAGTACATAGAGCTGATTTACTTTACTTACCCTTATGGTCCCCAAGCGCATTGCCCAAATTGATCCTTCTTTATAGCTGAATGATGCTCTGCTGGGTATGTGCACCACTTTGCTTTATCCATTCAACTGCTGATAGATCCATGGCCACTTCTGTCATTTAGCTTGTCAGGACCCATGCCATGCTAAGCAGCAGGTAGCACTGTCTAATCATGCCTTTAACTCATTCAGGAGGACAGCTGGAAGAGTGCACTTTCGGTTTTCTTATTTGCCCTGTGTTATCAGTGGGTTTGCCAATAATGGCTTTTATTGGGCTTAAGTAAGGTCTTCCTGTATTCAATTTTATCAGATCTTTATTCTCTTCTTCCTTTCTTTCTTTCTTTCTTTCTTTCTTTCTTCCTTTCTTCCTTTCTTTCTTTCTTTCTTTCTTTCTCTCGTTCTCTCTCTCTGTCTCTCTCTGTCTGTCTCTCTCTCTCTCTCCCTTCCTTCCTTCCTTTTCTAATAACTCCATCTTTCACCAGTTCTTTTTCTTTTAACTTTTTTTTTTTTTTTTTACTTTAACTATTTATGTTATTCCAGGCTCAGCCTGCCCTGGGGTGGGGCTGACACAGCATGTGGTGCTGGGGGTCAAACCACAGTCCCTGCACTTGCCTAAGCAGGCACTTTAGACTACTGAGCTATCTCGCCAGCCCCTATCAGCTGTTTTTTCTCATGAGTGTACATTAGTCTTTGTCAAAGGCTTTCTCTGCGTCTGTTGAAATGATCATGTGATTTTCATCCTTCTGCGGATGAGCTGTGTTACATTTATGGGTTCAGAGAAGTTGAAATACCCAGGGGATGCAGCTGACTTGGTCAAGATGTGTGATTATACAATGATGTTCCATTTGTAAGTACATTATTGAAGAATTTTCTATCTATGTTTATTAAGGAAACTGGCCTGGGAATGCTAGTGTCAAGGAATGAGTTTGGAAGTTTCCTTGCTCTTAATTTCATAGAAGAATTTAAGAGGGTATGACTACGTTGAGCACTGCTTTATTTCCTGACTTGGATTGGCATTACTTTTTATTTCAGGGCTTGTGAAGCTTTGCCCCTATGTCTCTTTGCCTTTAAGTTTGTGGCCCTTCATGCATCAGTCATATAACTCAGAAGGTGTTTTAAGGATTTCCCACTTTTTTCAATAACTGAGGGTTATGCTTTGTGTATAGTGTCCCCCTAAAGCCTCATGCAGTCATAGTGCAGCTTCTGGAATTTATCTGTTTGTTTGTTTTGTTTTGTTTATTTTTTTGGCAGGACCGGGTCCGAACTCACGACCTTGCACTTGCCAGGTAGGCACTTGTGCCATGGAGCCCCAACCCCGGGGATTTGTGATTGATTATTCTGGGTGTTGGTGTTGCACCTCCCCTGGGGCAGATAATTTGCATTTCGATGTAAGGAAGGAAGAGAAGTTAGCTGCTTGAGCTGCTGCTGCTCCTTCTGGCTCTCTTGCTATTAGCTGGATCCCAGCTTATTCTTCTACTTCTAGAAGATCACACATGCTTTGGGAAATACCATTCGTCTTTGCATAGAGTCTGTGCAATCTGGGCACGTCTTGATGAGGATTGGAGAGTCCTGGATGTCGGAGGGCTGCCAAGATGTGATCTCCTAGAAGTAGAAGAATAAGCTGGGATCCAGAATGAGTACTAGAAGACAGCTCTAGTGCCTAGAGGGCAAATGTACCTGATGTGCTCGTGCACAGGGCAGGGGACCCAAGTGACCCGGATCTCAGCTCACCACAAGAGATGTGAGCTCCTGTAGTCTCCCCCAGAATGGCTTGGAACCGCCCCCCAACATTGTGCCCACTGCAAAGCCATGTGTGTTTTAGCAAATCGCTAGTACAGTGCAAATTTCCATGACTGTGTTGTCACGGTTAACTTGATGTCCTGAACTTGATGTCTTAGTCGTTTTGGCTTTGCCAAAGAGCTAGAGTTAGCCTGGCACCAGATCTAGTAGAGCAGGTGGATAAGGACATGCTGTAGTGCTTTTGCCAGATGGCCTTTCTGGTGGGGTGGCCTTGGCCACACTGGTCACTCGCGGTTTGATCACACTTCACGAAGACACTTCAGAACCGCTTCAGAGAGTGACGAGGACAACTTAGCTGTGCTTGAGGTGCAGGGGCATGAAAAGCCGGTTCGCATAATCCACTGTTAAAGTTTGAGCATTTATGTTATTCTTTACTTACCCCTTGTACATTTAGGACTGAGCTTGGCCTTAAGTTATGAAATAATTACCAAAAAAGGATCAGTGAACAGATTAGTGGGGGTGACATCCCGCAAGACTTTGTAGACAGACTCTTTTGAGAACGCTGCAGGTTCATAAAAGTCCAAATAAAGTGCATTTGTATCTGTGCAGACAAAAAGCAATGACGACAACTTTGTGGACATGCCAACTCCAGTCTTGTGATAGTGACTGTCTACAGTGTTATATTAGGAAGGAATCTAAAAATGCCTTTGGGCCCCATAGAAAAATTCCACAAAGACCAAATGGTGTAATAACAGAATTTGTATTTGCCAGGCACTATTCTACTTGCTTTACATGAATTAATTAATAAAATCCACAGCAAAATCTCATGCTACATCTTCGCTGAAGAAAATGGACTCAAGGTAAGTAGCTTGCTGGGTGCCCAGCGCACCCTTGCTCGCTGGGGTTCTCTCTTAGTCTAACATCAGGATCCTAAGTAAAAGGCACTTGGGATGCCTCAAAGGTCATAGAGGTCTGGCAGGCTCCCACATGGGACACACGGCAGTGGCCATAGAGCTCAGGCCAGTCACCTGTGCTGCTTTCCACCCTTGGAGGGTCTGTACAATAGGCACAGAATTCTGCGGGGTTGATTCATCGACACTGGAAGTTTCTCTTGGACAAATGGTCCCAGGTGATCATTTCTCTATGCCCTGTGTACCAGCTCTGCACACAGAGCACTTAGGATACTCTGACGTTCACTTTGTAAGGACGCTGACCTCCCTGGACTGCTAAGTCCCCGCGCCTCGATCTCTAGCACGGCCATACCACTAGCATCATTTGGTGACATGCCTGGCAAGTCATTCAGTCTCAGTTACTACACACAGAAGGAATGTATGGACTGATGAATGGTTAGGCTGGAAAATAATCTGCATAAATGTTGAAAATTAGTGCATTTACCAAATCCTCTCACAGAGCTATCGACTATTTTCTTATTACTAAAAGAGAAAAGGAAAAAGAAATGTTCTCACACATACACATACACACACACACACACGGTCTACCTAGACAAGATGAAACCTCAATAAACATGTTTCTTTTTCAGAAATATTTCTGCTTTCAAAGATAATTGATTATATTTAATTTCGATGAATGTAAAACAAGCATAGATGTCTAAATGTATACATACACAGAAAAAGGTATATCATCAGGTCCAGCAAGATAACTCAGTGGACTAAGTACCCGCTAAGCCCAGGCACGAGGGTTAGGGCCCCGACATCCCAAGCACCACGTGTCCCTCTGGCCCCACCTGGAGTTGGGCCCCAAGAATGGGTATGGTGGTACACACCTGTAATCCCAGCGCTGGGGGTGCTGAAAACAGGAGAATCTCTATAAATCTAAGCTGCCTAGTGAGACTTTATGCCAAATACATTTTTTGAAAAGTATGTCATCTTATCTTAATTGTTGAAGAATTTAGTATCATTAAAGCACAAATAAAACTTTAAAATGAAGAAACACAGACTCATAATATTCTGGGCTCTCAGGCCAGGAGGAGCAGTAACTTCTTTGTCTGACAGTTTGCCTTTGTCTTCGGTACCCTATGTGACTCTTTTTCCACTCACAGTGTACCTCTATGGGTCTCCCTTAGGGTTATGTGGTTGTTTTATAAGCCATGGGATACATATTCGTGTTTCTTTACATCCACCCATATTATTTGCTCTTAAAGTCATAGATAATAAATTGGTAAGCATTTTGTTCTCCTCATTCTTGTAGTGTTTTGCGTTGCAGCACTCTCCTCTATCAAAAAATTCACAATTACAGGTATTTTTAGTGTTATATCTATCCCTTGCCACTCGAGGACACATACAAAACCTTCAACTCCCCAGCCACAAGAAATTTAGTGACCTGCATGAAAATTGTCTGGACAGCTAATAAAACTTTCAACTAAAACTAAAGCATTCTTAAAAGTATTCTGTAACTTTTTTGCCTTCTAAAGTAGATTTTGGTGGGCATAATTTAATCTGTTAGTAAGTTTAGGAAGAAGTTGTCGTATTTCTCAATTTTAGTGTAGGATATGTATGACTGAATTCATTCATTCCAAAGTGTGTATTGGTTCTTTGCTGTGCTCAAAGGACAGAACTGAAATCTTGGTTTCATACATGATTAGAAAATGAATCCTTTCTTTCCAAGGGCATCTCATAACCTGGCGGGAACCGAGCAAAGTTCCTTCATTCAACTGTAATAAGGAATGCCATGGATCATGTAATAAGAAAAAACTCCTAAGGAGGTGATGTTTCATTTTACATTGTCCCCAAAGTAATGTTCTAGCAGTTACAGAGGAGGTTTAAGATGGCCATGACAAGGAGAAAAGCAGACAGCTAGAGCACAAGCCGGAAGAAGCGACAAGAAGTCAGGCAGAACAGAGAGTAGAGGGGCGATGTGGACAGCAGCAGGCACCGTGGGCTGCGGTTTAGGCCCACTGGATCTGAAGCCCTGTGAGCTCCACACATCCGCCACTGTAACCTGTCTGAGCTTATTCATCTATAGTTATCACGAGAAGAAAATGCGGTAAAAGGATGAACTGCACAATTTTACAGCATAAAGCCCAGGAAAGCATAACACCCAATAAGGAGCCCAGGAAGTTGTTGCTGACATCACTACTCACGCTGTGATTAGAAACAGCCTGGTGTTGCCAAGGGTCAGCATGTCCGCAAGGCAACCTCTTCTCCAGTAGCACCCTCTTCCACTCTGGTCCCCTGGTCGCCATCACAACAGGCCCATGTGACACATGGCCCATTCTGCCTCGACACTGCTGACTTCAGGCCTTGATTTTTTTTTTTAAGCTTCCTCCACCCTATTTTCTCCAAATTGCCCTATCTAGTATTAGGAGAAGAGATGGAGGTGTGGAGGGAGGGAGGGAGGGAGGGAGTGAGGGGGAGAAAGAGACAAAGAAACAGAGACAGAGACAGAGAGAGATGGAGACAGAGACAGAGAGAGCTATTTGTGCTAAAATAAAAATGGGCCTTCACTAAACTGACGTTCCTATTTCTGCAGTGTATTGGTAGACACCCCATTAATGATGCTTTTGCTGAAGTGATGCCTTACATAAAGAACTCTGTGTTATGGTGAGAATTTCAAATACAATGGCAGGCCTGAGGAAGAAATTTACACACACACACACACACACATTTTCAGGTCCTTCTAAGGAAAACAAGTAGGTGGCTTCCTCTCCACCCAGAGCAGCCACTCGTGCAGACAGCCTCGCAGCTGAGGGCCAATGTAGCATTCCAGGCATTTCCAAGAGCGTGGGTGGAAGATTTCACGGCACCGTCCAGTTTATTCTTGGCATGTGTGGGTCATGCGTTATTCAGCATTATGAGACATCTATTTGAATAATAAGGTTAAGACTATATTCAAGGGCATGGCTAGAAGAGCTGAGAATATTACTCAAAACACAGAACAGATGAAGCTGTGAATACTCACAAGGCACAAGCAATGAAGTCAAGAAATTTTTACAAAGGAGCTAAGCAGAACCAAACTTGTTCCTCCCATCAGAGAATCTCCAACTTCATCATGCCTGCAGGCCTTGGAAGCCCCAGTTGCTGCCGACTCAGCCTTCTACAGAACTGGTGGGCGTCTTCTCTGCCTACAGAGGATTCTCTAGCTGCAACATCGCCCAACAACTGAGGATTTTCTAGGATCAGATAAATGGAGTTACAAGCATCTGTAAGTGAGAGCTTCTTAGCCTGGTTATGGGTCTTGCCTTAGAAGGCAGCAGGGGTGCATGAATGGAACCCCTAGCCTAGGTCATTAAGATGATTCAATCTTGAGTGACAGGGCTGAGAAACCCCCACACCCTCATTTTCTCCAGAGAAAGGTAGGGGGCAGCCAAGGAATTTGACACATTCATAGCATGATGGGTATAGCTGCCCTGTCCACGGTAAAGACAGACACTTATTCATCACAGGCAACACAAGCGTGTGTTGTTCCAATGATCCCATGTTTAGCAATTATTAACTGAAACTATGAAGCTCTGTGAGACCAAGCCAGAGAGAAGGTAACCCTAAAACAAGACAAGCTATATCCCTCTTCATAGACATCCTTTCTAATCTTGGTTTATGGCAAAAATATCTCCAAACTCCCTTGACCCTGGCACACCGCAGTCTCTATATGGAAACTCTAAGTCAGTGGTTCTTAACCTTTCTAATGCTGTGACCCCACAACACAGTTCCTCATGTTGCAGCGACGCCAAACCAAAAAATAATTTTGGTGGCTACTTCAAAACTGTAATTTTGCTACAGTTATGATTCCAGATGTAAATACCTGATATGCATTACATATTTTCTGATAGCTTTAGGCAGCCTCTGTGTTTTGGTCATTCACGACCCATAGGTTGAGAACTGCTGCTCTAATCAAACATAAATACTAAATTCAGTAACTTTTGCTTCAAATTTAAACAGAATGATATCAAGTTAAAAGAAATACACTGTTAGCACAAGTAAAATTAAATCTGTCCAGGAACCTTTATTTCAGAAAGGTTGGTATTCAAATTCTGATTTTGTGTGTTGAAACAGATGGGCATACCAAGAGAAATTCTTAGTGTGTCACTCAGAAATTCTCTGTTAATGAAGGATTCACACTGCTGAAGCACTAGTAGCACGCTTTGACTTCCATTTAACCGGAAGTCCTTCATCACTTCAATCCCTTGTGATCTCCATTATCTCCCGGAAGTGAACTACTTCTGTAGTCACGTTCTCCCCACGCCCTCACCTCAGTTGCATAGCTTTTCTGCCAACTGGTTCTGCCAGCTGTGGTGCGCATCAACCTCCAGCTCCAGCAGGTTCAAACGAGTCATCCCCTTACCCACGACCTAGTCAAATCTTTGCAGTTTCACATGGTTCCCATGAAAATCTCGGTACCTGGAGTCATCAAACTTCAAAAGGGCAAAGTCGTCTTTCCTCTCTCTTTCCCCTCTTTCTCTACCACTAGAGCAGTCCACTTCACCTATGCTTTATTGATACTTCAGACCTGAAAATCCTTTGTCCTGGAAGAGGAGGATTAGAACTGTTCCACATACTTCGCGGTGCTTGGCAGCCTCTGCACCCCCTATCTTCTGCTTGTGAGTAGTGATACCCACTCCCTGAGTTCCAGCAACCCAAAGTGATATTAGCCATCATTAAATTATGGGAAGAGGGATAAAACTGCAGCCCACTCCCAAGCAATTAGTGATCCTTCAGCCGACTGAACTCTATAGCGATTCTTGGCATGAAGATTCCCAAGTGAGTCCTTTTTGCTTCTTGGTATACAATCAGTGCCCAACATGGCCAATCCCAGGCTGTGCTGTCTTTTTGGAGGACATTGTTTAGATGTAAAGGACTCTGCAGTAGTGAACCCAACAACCAACGCCCAACAGAGCAAAGTGGAAATATAATAAAGACATCTGAGAAGTATTTCCGGTGAATCTGAAGTCCTGTACAGGCTAATATGATTTTTAAAGACTGGAGTCTGAGGATTTTGATATTGATTTTTATCTTTCAGATCTTAATGCTATGATTTTAATTTGAAATAGGAAAGACCACAGAAGTCATTACTTAACTACTTAGACATTCTTGAAATGTGATGTTTCCGAACAAGGATATCGGCTTGTAGCAAAGGATGTAGGAGAAACAACGGAAAAAGCATGACTTTAGGGCAAATATGTGACTGGGGAAGATCTCGTTGTCTTTGATAGCATGATGTAGTGGAATGTCTCAAGCTGCAGGCTTGTTTGTAAGGGGTGCAGGGAGGGACTGGTGTTTCCCTATCCAAGTTTTACCAGAATAAATTGGAGAAACTTCAAATCATAAAATTTAAGGGACATAGCAGATACTCAGTAAGTGTAAGCCAACAATAGATATGCATCATGGGGCTACTGTGAGCATAGCATGGAAGTAAAAGAGGAGGGAATATGGAAAAGATTCCATAAAGAGCACATTAGTACAGAAATGGTAGCGTTAAGGAAGTATTCAGGGTTTTCTAGAGAAAAAAAAAAAAGCATAACTTTGGTTCTGTGTATTCTTTTGATAGTGCATGTTTTCTGCAAACCTCTGAACCCTCCACCAAAGACATCCGCACACAAAGCAATTCCTGTGCTGCTCCCTGGCGCCCTGGTGTTTTCTCAAGTGGGTAATGCTTGTGCAAATCAGTACACGGCACACCCGACGCATGATTATCCTGTTGATGTTTTGAAGGAAACGAGCCACTCCAGGCAAGGACAGGTTTTTCAGTACAGCGTGAGGCTGAACAATCTGCTTCTGCGGTAAGCTGTCACGGGCCCTTCCCGTGCAGAGCTAAGGGCGTCACTTCTGCGCCTTGGCGGAGCTGACTGAGCGGCCCCAGTGACTTCCCAGTCCTTCCTCAGGCAGAGGACATGCAGCCAAGCCTGCCAGACCAGTTGCAGATTGCAGAGCCAGCCCCGGGGGCTCCATCCACCCTGGAGCCTTCCCACCACCAGGCCATGCTGACCTTTCCCTGCAGGTAATTTCAGTAACAGTCCTTGGCCCCGGTCACCTGCGTGGTGCCAGGAGTTTTGCAGTCTCTTGGGCCATTGCCCCTTGGCCGTACCGTGTGTGTGTGTGTGTGTGTGTGTGTGTGTGTGTGTGTGTGTGCGCGTGTGCATGCATATTCCCCACAGTGAACAAGCAATGCTTCCTGAAGAAGAGTGTGCCGAGACAGGGAAGCACGCCACAGGAGCCTAGATGTGCTTGGGGGTCTCTAGCAAGTAAAGGAACGCAGGGGACGAAGCTCCGAATTAAAGAATGAAGCGAGGCTTGGGTGCCCTTGGGTGGAAGCTCATTTCATCTCTTCTGCCTCTGTTCCTTTCCAATTCAAATTCCATATTTGCCAAAGTGTTTCCAAAATAAAACTATTTTTATTATAATTCTGAGACATTCCATACTTAGTGTCTTTGAGTATCAATCACAAATTTTGCCCTATCAGTGAAAAAGCTAGAATTCTTTGTGGCAGTTTAAAGTATTTCCAACTTAGCTCTACACGGCATGGCAATGATTGCTTGTTTAATATTACCAATGGGACAGACAAATGGATAACTCAAGACAAAGGGCGTTCCTCTTCTAGGTGAATGGAAGTCCACTTCATGGTAAGCTAGAACAGAAACACTGGTCAACAAGAATCAAAATGCATATCCTTTGTTACCAGAGGCCCGCCTTCTTCATGTCATTTCCAACTGCGCTTCAATATTGAGTAATATATTCAACATCCTTGGTGGAAATGACTGTCTCTGTGGAAGTGTGCAACTCTGTGTATGAGCTCTCTCTGTCTCCCTCTCTCTGTCTCTCCCCCCCACCCCCATGAAACTACATCAACAAATGGTTTCAGGAAAAACGAATGAGAGTAACCGCCTCAACCCAGATTTACATATTCCCTCCCTGAAACCTGAACCAAGGGAGAACTCAAAGTAACAACTAGCCATGCTCTGCGTACCTGTGAGGCACAGGAAGTGGTCGTGAGTGTTAGCTGCTCCCACCGACTCAGGAGAAGGGGCCAACTGGTACAGAACAAGTCCTAACTCTTATGCATATAATAGGAAAGGAAGCAGAGGAACAAAGAAACTGCCTGCCAACGGTCACTGTCAGAAGTAAGAGGTTTTAAATAATTTATTAAAATGTGACAGTGGAACCTAAATTTTAAGTAATTAAGCCATAAGAAAGAGGGAATAAGAAACTGGTCCTAAGTATAGACGATTCTTGAGTCTGCGGCAAAGTGGTCACTCTTCAGAATGCAGCATTTATTCTTAAATCAATTAGTTGGTCTGCTTTAGCAAACAGTTCTTCTATTCACACATGCAGCACAGGTGTGTTTCTTATGGATTTTGTGAAGATGCTGGATACGTAGATGAAAGCTTAGAACATCATAGCGCATAAGCCATGGTGCGAAGTGGGCAAGAATACGTGTTTTACTGCAGCCACTTTCTTTGTTTGCTCTGCCAAGGTCAAGACAAAGGCATATTTTTATGTAGTTATAACTTTGCCTAAGGTACTCCTTAAACATACATATAATATGCAGAATATGATAATAATGAATAAATATCTACAACAGTTTGCATAGCATATATTTTTTCTCATTATGACATAAGCCTTTTCATACTGATGAATAAAAAATGTAAGTATGATTTCCAAAGCTATGTGACATAGCAAAAAATAAACCATTGTTGGGCATTTTAATTTACTTCTGATTGTTATTAGTGTAAATAAAAATGTGATTATGTGTTCATTTTTGATACAACATTTCCTTTCATACTTCAGGCCATTTTATTAAGATAATATCCTAAACATAACATTAGGTATTTGAAGACAGACTTCCAAAGGGCCCCTGCTAAATTATATAGTCTTGGCACCACCAGGTAAAGACAACAGCTTGGTCAGAGCCTCACTTGCAGAGAGTGAATTAACTCTAAGGACTAGCTGAATATATGAACATCTTATTCGAAAGATGTTCGCCTTAAGTTCATCAATCCCTCCATGCATTTCTTTGCAAACTCAGCCTCAGAATGTGTACTTTAGACAAGGTTCAGTAACAATGCCAAGCAAAGAGGTTGAGTGAAGCATCAGAACCTTATTCCTTTTTTTTTTTTAAGCTCCAGATAGGGACTTGTTTATCATCTTTCCATGGAGCAAAGATCTTTTCTATTCACATGTTCTTTTCTGCCTGGCTATTATCAAGGGTAAAGCTCCACTAGGCCATCATTTCACATTGAAATCACCTGATCAATTAAAGCTGTATCAGTCAGAGATGACCGATGTGGCATGCTCTGAAGGAAGGCACTCTAAAATGCCGGACTCCTAAGTCTGTCAGAATGGTTTATGGCATGAAGCACCTCAGAACACTGGATAGATCTTTTAATTGTTCTGTTAGCATTGAAAGCTGATTAAACCCCATAAATATAACCTTCATGTTGTGGCCATTTCTTAACCCTCCAAGGGTCCATCATGGGCTAGAAATACAGCCAGAATTAGGAAGAGCCCCACGTCCGTGACATCCATTTTTATACTTAGAATTTCGTAGCAGTATCTCAATCAGGATACACAAACTCAATTCCTGTCTCTCCCTGCATCCTTTTGGCTCAAAAGTTTGTAAGAAAGTTGCTCTCTGGTGATCCGGTGCTGCGTGACCCCACCGTGGGCATTCTTCCTGCTGGTTTATCCTGGATTATGGTCCACACGCTTCAGAAGAGCAAGCTCGACTTGCCCCACAATGCCAGCGGCATGTCCACCATGTGCTGATGTAGTTGACGGGCTCCAGAGAGCGAAGGTTTGCCTGGGATGTAAAAGGTCGAATAACTAACCCGACCAGGCCTCTAAGGCAGGTGACCTCCAACAAGGGCATTTCGCAGAAAGCCCCTGTCTGTCTTTGCTTTGTTCAGACAGCTAAAGCTCATCTTGCTTCCACGTGTCCTCATGGCTAACGTTGGACTTCTTGATGCCTCCTTTTGACCCGCAAATTTAGTCGACCTTTTATTATTTGTACCAATTACTGAAGAAGAGCCATGAAGAGCCATGGGTCACGTGGCTGAATTGGGGTCCACGATAGTCTGCTAAGTAATAATCAGCTTCATATCTGCTGAAGCCTTATCATAAAATGCTCACACAGGATGCTACGGGGTCTCTGGCCACTGACCTCTTATGGAGTCAGGGATTCTGCTGTATATCTTGTTTAATGATTCCTCAGAAGGATATGTTCAATCTTTTTTTCTATTTTCTGGTCAAATACTCATAGTCCATGGTGGGGAATTTTTTTCAATGTTTTATTTACTTATTTGGTACAGGGTCTCGCTACACAGCTCAGACTCATAGCGAGCCTCCTGTCTCCATTTCCCCAGCCCTGGGATTCTAGGTGCACACCCTCAGCCTGCTTTTCAGTGGCCTGCATGGCATGTGGGACCAGGGATCAGGACCAGGGATAGAACCTGGGTCCTTGAGCTTGCCAAACAGGCACTTAGACTACCAAGCTATCTCCCTAGCTCAAGGAATTTCTAAAGATATGCAAGGAAAAGAAATAAATTGTCATAAAGCTAAAGTACATTATGTACTCATTACCAGTAGAAATTCCTGCTGAGCATCACAGAATTTCAAAGGCTCAAGGGATCTAACTACTTCATTAATTCTTTTCCTTGAGATCTGCTTGTCTCATTGCTAGGACAAATACCCGACACCCAAAATGAAGGAAGGAAAGGTTCATTTAGCTCACAGTTACTGGAGGTTTCAGTCCAGACTAAGCTGGATCCAAGGCAGTGAGGCACATGGCAGAGAGCAGCACTTCATGGTGTCAGAACAGCAACAAAATTGTGACAGAGGCAACTGACCAATCAGGGCAGCAGAACAACAGCATGCATCTGTCTCTCTATCTCTTTTTTATATTACACCAGGCTCTCTGCCTTAACCTATCCACCTTAGGCCACATCTATAATTCCCAGAAGTACTCAGACCCATAATCTCATCAGTACTAAAACACATCATTCCTAATGGATCATGAGTCAAGTCTCAAACTCTAGAAGTCCCTGCCCTATGAGTACAAGAGGCTTTGAGGGGACAACTAGACATAAACCATAACATTCCACCCCTGGGCCCTCAAAGTCTCATGCACATCCCTTTGTGCAAGACATTTTAGTCCATCTGGAAAAGTTGCCAAAGTCCCAACAGTTTCAGCATTGCTGAAAATTCCAAGTCCCAAGTCTCCTCCAAGGTCCAAGGCAATAAAAAATTAAACACATCCAACATTCAGAGGCATAAGATAAACATTATGATTCCAAAAGTTGCAAACAGGGTAATATAAAACACTGGGACCAACACATGTCCAAAGTCCAGCAAGGTAAATGTTAAATCCCATAATTCCAACTGGAGCATCCAAAAAAGTCTACTCTGAGTTGTGAGCTTCGTGCAGCTCTGCTCCTATGGCATTCTTGGTGGTAATTTTCATGGCTGCTCTCTTAGCCCGGCTTTGCTCCCTCTTTGTACAATCCACGTTCTTGGCCTTTCCAAACTGCTGGGGTTTCCACTGAACAGGCTTCTTATGCACAGCTTTACACACTGCCCTCTCAGGGGCACACTGCCTGGCCTCCCAGGCCTTCTGCAATCTAGATGGAAGCCTTCTTAACTTCAGAACTCCTACATTCTCAATGCATCTAAAATAACTGCCATGTGGATGATGCCAAGGTCTGTTTCCAGCTGGAGCAGTAGCCAGGCTTTCTTCTCTCTTGGCTGTAGAGGTGGAGTGCTTAGATTGATGAACAACACTCTGACCTTGGTTCCAAAGAGCAAATTCTTCATGCTGGCACCATTTTGGAACCTAGTTTGGCCGGTGCTGCCATTCTGGTACTTGGGTCTCCGTAGCTTTCTTCTAAAGGCAAAGCCTCTCTCCTTTGCAATTCTGGTACTGCAAAAGGTAGGGGGCTGCCGCCTCTTGTGATTCCCCCAAAGGCCATCCTTTTGATTCTCTGGTTCCTTCCCAGCAATGGAGATCCTTTCAGCTCCATCTTTGCAGTCCACAGCTCTCTTGGTGCTTCCTTCCTAGCAAAATTCACAATATTTTAAATCATCTTGCTTGGCTTCTTCCTCTTTATTTTCAACATAGATCTGGTTAAAAGCTGCCAATAAAAACCATGCCCCTGCTCCAATAGTTCACTGCCTTGAAATATCTCTTGAAAGATTACGCAGCTCACCATTCTTAATCTAAGTCTTAAGCAACGTTTCTGGGCAAAAACAAACTTCTGATAGACTTTCAGCCAATCCATAGCACAAATCATCTGGAGCTCAGTGACCAATGCTGTCCTTTTCCCCAGCAGAAACCTCTTCAGCCTGGTCTTTACAGGCAGGGCTTCTGTCAGTCTTCTGGTCTAACCTCTGACCAGAATCTCCCCTACAGAACAGCCAAGCTTTTCCAGTGCTTCACCTATAGGTAATATCTCTGAACCTTTCTTATCTCTTCATAAGCCATTCCCAAAAACTTGTAATTGGTATGGTCAGGTTAGTCACAGCAATGATCCCACTCTCAGTACCAAATTCTGTCTTAGTTACATTTTACTCGTTGCTGGGACAAATACCTGACACCCAAAATGAAGGAAGGAAAGGTTCATTTAGTTCAGTTACTGGAGGTTTCAATCCAGACTAAGCTGGATCGGAGGCAGAGAGGTACAATGCAGAGGCCAGCAGTTCATGGCGGTGGAACAGCAACAAAATGGTGACAGAGACAACTGACCAACCAGAGCAGCAGAACAACAGCATGCATCTGTCTCTCTGTCTCTCTTTTATATTACATCAAACTATCTGCCTTAGCCTATCCACTTCAGGCCACACCTATATTTCCCAGCAGTACTCAGACCAATAATCTCATCAGTACTAAAATACAGAATCCTATGGCCTCACGAGTCAAGTCTCAAGCTCTAGAAGTCCCTGCCCCATGATTGTATGAGGCTTTGCGAGGGACACCTAGACATGAATCATAACACTGCTCTCTACACAAATCATGTTAGAAAGATTTACCTATATTCCAGTGCATTTCAAATCACACTCTGTTAAAAGACTGTGAGCTGGTGTGGCAACAAGCATCTGTAACCATAGCACTGGGTCACACTGAGGCAAGAGAACAACAATTTCAATCCCAGCTTGGACACTTCAGCAGCTGGACAACATCCAATAGCTCAGTGTGAGGGTAAAAATTGCAATCCACAGTATCGCTTCCCCAATAAAGAACATGAGCATTTTAGAAGTAACAAAATTGATTTATAAAGGCCACTTTGGGACACTGACACTTCATAAAGTTGAATCTCTCTAAAAGGACATTTTGAATGAATTCATTGGCATTCCCATTTTGAGACACCTACACAATTTCAGCATCTGAATGAAAACTGCAATTGTATGACATCCCTGTGGGTTCTAGAAAGAAACAAACATTTTTTCAACTCATTAGTCTTGATTTATTTATGCATGTAGCAGTCTTCCATTTAGCCAATATGTTGCTTTTAAAAAATCAGTCAGACATTGCTCAATTTCTCATGAAATACAGTATTGAGGCTCTTTTCTTTTCATCCCTTGGGAGGAAGATTTCTTGACAATGGATAAAGCTTTTAATAAATAATTCAACTTATCCACTAGTCTCGTATTAGAATCTCATCTCATCTCTCTCTCTCTCTCTCTCTCTCACTCTCTCTCTCTCTCTCTCTCTCTCTCTCTCTTTCTCTCTCATCTTCCCTCCCCCCTTCATTCTCTCTCTCTCTTTCTCATTTGTCTTAGGTCTCTGTTCTGACTCTGTCACTGTCGCTGACATATTTCTCAGATTTTGTGTTTGGTTCTCAAGTGGCACAATAGATCTAAAATAAATCCATGGGAATAAGAGAACAGAGATGGAAAATAGTACTATTACCTTTTATTGATCAGTTCCTTTCTCCAGCAAGGCCACCACCTGAGAATGTAAAGTACTCAATGCAGGCGGAGACAACAAGCTACAGGCAGCAGCACCTCCAAGACAAACGGAGGACACTCCTCAGAACCATCATCTCCCAGAGGCCACTGGCTAGTTTAAGACTAGAGCTGTAGGGGCAGAGAGAAATACGTGCACAGAGTTGGTGAGAGACCCAGGAACATATGTTGAACAGCCATAGAAAAGTGAGGGTAGCTGGGCGTGGTGGCGCACGCCTGTAATCCCAGCACTGGGCTACAAAAGTGAGCTCAAGGCCAGCCTCAACTGCATAGTGAGACCCTGTCTCAAAAAAGACAAAAAAAAAGAAAAAGAAAAAAAGAAAAGTGAGGGTGCTGAATGCAGAAGCTGTCCCAGCAGTCTGTCTGGACAGCACAGCCACCTTCAGTCTCCAAAACTGGCTGACACACGCAACCTCACGGTCAGATCACAGGGAAGTAGAGCTCAACCTTCCGCGAGTTCTGTGAGACAAGGTCTCTCCATCTTAAGGCTCAGGAGGAAGAGCACACTTGAATTCTGCCTGCAATAGAACAAGTGAGATGAACCTGCACTTATGCCTTTCTGTACGTGCCTTTGCATGTAATTTTTGCCTCCTTTTATCTGGTTTTGCCCTTTGGAAGATCTGGGGTTGTTATACTCCTAAGAGCACAGGAACCTGAACTATGGTTTTTGCAAGCTAAACTAGTTTTACCCATGCCAAGCACTGGTTCATAAATAAACAAACTAACTCTTTGCTTTAACTATAAATTGGCCTGAATCTTCTTATATGCTCCCCAGCTTTCCATTGAAATCCCCTCCCCACTTTCATTGTACTTAGCTCCCCTCCCTACCCCCAGAATGGCTCTTCCTTGCCCCCCTCTTTTGCATTACACAAATACAAGAACACAACATCTTTTTGATTCTTTCTTTCCCCATTCTTTCTTTCTCACATGCTTTTAGTATGATCTATGAGCTTGGCACTAATGTAGCAAAAGTATAGACTAAGAAAGAGTGTTTTATTTTTTAATTCCTTACCTAGGTGATACATGCCAAGGGTTATTTCTTAGCATAGGGTTAGCTAAATTAGTTTTCTGGTTTGGTCATAAATCAGACACAGCCTCCCTGTCCCTTGCACCTAGCTTCATTTATACTTCGCCCTACCCCCTTCACTTTCCTTCTCATACTATTTCAAGTCAACACCCCCAGCCTGGGCTTTTCTGCAGCACAGATACCATCCGCACAATGAAGGCTTTCACTTTTACTTACATTTTCTCTCTCTTTTTGTCTTGTCTTTCTTCCTTTCTTAGAATATATGTGTATGGTGTTTCTGTATGAGATGGAGAATAACAATTGATTATTGATTTATTTTATGATGTCATTCAAAGTCGTAAGTCATGGGGGTACTCAAACCCAAGCTTCTTATTGATATCTTTTTTTTTCCTCTTTTGGTACTGGGAATCAAACTCGGGACCTTGTGCTTGCCAGGCCGAACTTGCTTGGAGTTTCCCTCAACCTCCAGTTACACTTTTCTCATTCTTATTTTTTTTTTCCCATCCCTGCAAAGGACCATCAACCCCAACCCTTCCTCCATTCTAGATACAAAAATAATTTCATCAAAGTCATGTCCTTCTTATTTCTTTCACTTGCTGCTTTTTCCTTCTTTCTGAGCTATATTTTTCTCCTTTTTTATCCTTAATCTTCTAGGTCACAGCCTACTTATCAGAACTGTTCTAGGGTCTTCCTAGGATATCAAGAAAACACGGTAAATTTTTTAAACATTTTAATTTATATGGGTTCAATGAACATTTGTTTCTGCAGATGCTGATGCAACCAGTACTTGTGCTGTCCTTCTCATGAAATCACTAGGACTGAACTTAATATATGGAGAATGTTCAGGTGTGTGAACAGCAAAATATAACCAAGGTCAAAGAAGATGTGACTGAGCTAAGGAGATCTCGATGGCAGGACCTTTCCTAACCTACCTTGTCTTCAACACTTAGGACAGAAACCCTAAAAGGAAACAAGGTGAAAAGATGCCTCCAAAATCTCCTGATTTCATAAAAGCTGATTCCATGGGCACAATAGACAAAGTTTTAGGCAAAGAATTAAAAAATTAAATGATGATGATGTTTGGGGATATCATAGAAAAATCAAAGGAGCAAATGCAAAAGATATTTAGTGAGCTCCAAGAAGACACAAAGAAACAGATGAAAGACTTAATTAATAAGGTATTCAATGAATGTAAAGAAGGCACAAGCAAATAGTCTATTGAATAAAAGAAAAAAACATGCCAGACATGCATGGCCACATTAGTAAAGGATTACGGAACGTGAGAAAGAACCAAGCAGAAATCTTGAATATGAAAGATTCAAGTGAAAGTACAGGCAACAGGTATGGCCAATCTGAGGAGGACTTTAAAACAAAGTTGGTGTAGAAGATTATATACTCCATGACATTCTAAAAGCAAGATACCAGAAAAGCTAGATCCAATAACTGCTCCCTGACTCAAAATAAAACAGTGAAAATTATAGGAGATTAGTAAAAATTAGAAGATGACACAATACACATAAAATTTTTTTAGAGCCAGGTGTGGCAGTGTATGTCTATAATCCCAGTACTTGGGAAGCTCAGGTAAGAGGATCGGTGTGAGTTCAAGACCAGCCTGGACTACAAAAGTGAGCTCAAAACCAGCCTGAATTGCAGGGTGAGATCTTGTCTCAAAAAGACAAAAAAAAAGAAAAAAAAATTAGCAAAATTCATAGTAAAATATTTACCAAATCTAGAGGAAAAGAAAATAAATATCCAAGTAAAGGAGGAATTTAGAATCTCAAATACAAAGAAAAAATAAAGAAAGAAAAAAATACTCTCTATGACACATCTTTATCAAATTCCCAGAAGTTCATCACACACACACATACACACACACACACACACACACACACACACACACACACACACACAAACCTAAAAGCTATTGGAGAAAAATCACAACATATGAGAATAAACATATAGAATTTTAGAAAACTTTTAAAACATTGTGAGAGAATGGGGTAAGGTTTTTAAAGCCCCAAAGAAAATAATTGCTGATCCCAGGTTACTGGATCCTGAAAAAAATCCTTAAAATTGACAGAGAAGTAAAGACTCTTAATCCCAAGAAGAATGTAAAAAAAATTCACCATCACCAAACTGACACTTCAGGGAGTACTCAAATCAATCTTTGAGAAAGGCAGAAAGTTCATTATCATCACCCAAAAAAAGAAGACATGGAGCATCAATGAAAAGAAGAAAAGAATCAGCACTGGGAAAATAATGCAGTGACAATCCAATAAATACCTTTCAATAATAACACAATCCCCAATCAAAAGAAACAAATCAGAAGATAGGTCAAAACTCACTGAAAAGCTGCCTTCAAGAAACACACCTCCCTTACAAATCAAAATGTAGGCTGAAATGAAAGGACAGAAAAGAGTGGAGCTTGGTGAAGTTGGGTTCATCCCAGAAATCCAAGAATGCTCCAACATGCCTAACTCATTGAATCAAATGAACCATAGTAACAGGAGAAAAAGTATCAATTTCACACTCATCTCAATAAATGAAGAAAAAACCTGTGGCAAAGTCAAATGTCCATCCATTCTAAAAGCCCATCAGAGGAACTTACGGTCCAGTTAACAGAAGCCATTTATGATAAACCAAGATCAACATCACACTAAGTAGGGAAAACACAGAAAGCATTTCCCCTAAAATCAGTAACAAGACAAGGGTATTTACTCTCAAAATGCCTGTTTAATGTGGTGCTAAAAACATTAGCCAGACCAGCCAAAAAGAGTAGTAATAAAAGTGACACCAATAGGAAAATAAGTCAAACTACCCCTGGTGCTGATGCCATGAACCTTTAAAGACAACAGACCCCCCGGATTCTACCAGAAGATTTTTAGAACTACTAAATTTGGCATAGAAACAGATACAAAAGGGAACCCACAAAAATTAGTAACATTCCTAAATATCAACAGTAAATTTACTAAGAGGAAATTTAAGAAAGCAATCCCATTTGTAGTCATTTCAAAGAAAATTAGATACCCAGGTATGAATCTAACTAAGGAAGTGAAAGAGTTGTCCATATGCTGAACTTTTGTGCTATACTAAAATTAAAAGTAGTTGAAACAGTGTGGATACAAAAACAGTAACACTGAATTTTCTGAAAAATAAAATTGATAAAATTCTTAAATAAGCACAGGCAAAGACTTTCCCAAGAAAACCCCAACTGCATAAGAAATAACATCCAAAACTAACAAACTTGAAAAATGGGATTGAGGGGGACACCAGAAGTGAAGAGAGTCTGTGTTTTTGCATAGACAGAACCAGTACTGTCAATGTGTCCTTGTTATGAAATGGGGCATCGAGATTTTGTGCAATTCCAATTTTAAAAAAAGAAGCTAACAGCATTTGCACAGGACTGAAGAAATAATGCTACAGTTGGTATGGAACTTGAAGCAACCCAGAATACCCAAAGGCAGTCTGCGTAGAAGGAGTCTAGCGGGTGACAGCATAATATTCCATGTCAAATTATGCTATAAAACTCTTCTGGTAAAAATCAACATGTTATTGTCCCAAAGATAGGCATGTTGGCTGAAGCCGAGCAGAAGACACAGACAGCCCCAGGTACTTTAGACATCTTAACAAAGGAAAAAAAGCCAGCTGTGGAGAAAAGATGACCTCTGACAAATAGAGCTGGGAACCCTGATTATCCACACGCAGAACACTTGTGCTATACTACAGTCAAAACAAAGTAGTTGAAATAGTGTGGATACAAAAACAGTAACACTGAATTTCCTGAAAAATAAAATGGATAAAATCCTTAAAGAACAAAGTACAAGCAAGGACTTTCCAAAGAGAATCCCAACTGCATGAGAAATCATACCCAAAACTAACCAACATGATTCGTTAAAATCAGAAAATTCCTGCCACCATGGAGGAAATAACCAACAAGCTGAGGAGACAACCTGCAGAATTGAAGAAAAAAAATTCCCTCAGATAGACTAATGAATAAAATAAGGAACAACAACAAAAAATAGACCCCAAAACACAAGCTCCAATAAAAAAATAGGCTATTGAAATGAATAGACACTTTCAAAAGAATTGGAAATGGCCAATACAGACATGGAAATGTGTTCAGCCTCCTTGACCACTAGAGAAAGGCTAAGCGAAACCCTGAGATTCCATCTTTCTCTACTATGAAGGGTTGTCACCAAGTCCTCACGAAACACCAAATACTGCAGAAGTTGTAGGGAGAAATTCCCGTAGACTGGATGGGAATGTAAATTAGCGCTAGCACTGTGGAAATGAACGCAGAAATGCCTCAGAAGACTCAAAAGAAAAACTCCATTCTGCTCAGCTGTATGATGCCACTCCTGGATCTTCCTGAGTTCACTTCATATGGCAGTGGAACATACATTCCCATGTTCGTAGCAGCAAAGCTCACAGTAGAGAAAGTATAGAAATGTCTTATGCATTCACCTGCCGCTGAATGGAGACAGAAATGTGTTTACACACAGTGGAGCACTACTCTGCCGTACAGATGCATAAATTTGAGTCACTTGTAGGAAAATGGATGCACCCTGAGACCATAATGCTAAGCGAAATAAATCAGACCCAGACGGGTAAATATCACATGGTTTCTCTCAGATGAGAAGCTCTAAACATAAATAATATAAAGCGCAAGAAAAGGAGAGATGATCAGAAACAGAGAGGTAGACTTTGAAGAAACAGAACTGGGACCTGGGGAAGAGATGAAATGGAAGGGTGGGTGCCAAAGCAGAGCAGAAATGACCAGGATGGGACACGCATATATGCCACCTCCTCACTACGAGTGTCATTGTCACATAGAGCATGCACAGAGTACGATTCTTTCTCCATAATTTGAAAACTTATGTCCACACAAAAACCTCTCATGTATGTTTATACTGATTTTAGTTGCAATTACCAAATATTTAAATGAAGACACATAGGAAAATATGGGCATTACCTTAACACTGAATATGCACCTTTTTGGGCTGGTGGTATAGCTCAGCAGATCAAGCGCTTGCTTAGGGAAGTGCAGGGGCCAGGGTTCGATTCCTGGCCCTGCCTGCCGTGCTGGCCCCACTTTCGAGCACATTGGGCTGGCGATGGAGACCAGGCATGGTGGCGTGCACCTGTAATCCTAGCACTTGGGAGACCAGGCATGGTGGCGTGCACCTGTAATCCTAGTACAAGAAGAAGGATCACTATGAGTCTGTAGTGAGACCCTGTACAAAAAAAAAAGAAAGAGAAGGAAGGAAGGAAGGAAGGAAGGAAGGAAGGAAAGAAAGAAAGAAAGAAAGAAAGAAAGAAAGAAAGAAAGAAAGAAAGAAAGAAAGAAAGAAAGAAAGAAAGAAAGAAAATACACCTTTATGCAAAAATCAGCACCTATGGCCGGCCCACCCTCGTCTTCCCCGTTGGTCTCAGCCTTGCTTTCTGCCACTCCTGTCCAAGTCAGCTTGGTCTTACATCCCACCTGGACGACATGCCAGGACTGGATATGTCCCATCTGTGTACAATTCTTCCAAATGAATGTAATTGCTATGTACCATAAACACCTACAAAAAAAAAATAAATAAATTCTCTTAACTTGAAAACTCGTGTTCACCAAGAAACCGGTACATGGACATTTATAGCAGCCTTATCCTTATTCACAATTGCCAAAAGCTGGAGGACGTGTGGATACCCTTCTGTAGGTGGACAGTACATCAGACACTAATAAAGCAATGAGATGACAGATTATATAAAGTGATGGTGGGGACTTGAATGCATTTTAGTAAGTGAAGAAGCAATATAGAAAGATACGCACTGGGCTGGGGAGATAGCTTGGCGGTCCAAGTGCCTTCTGGTAAGCACAAGCACCCAGGTCCAGTCCCCAGAGCTGCATGTCATACTGGGCCTGGAACTCTGGGAGCACTGTGCCAGCCACCAGAACTGGGCATGGTGGTGCACACCTGTAGTCCCAGGACTGAGTAGGCTGAGATAGGAAGGTCACTACAAGTCCAAGCTGAGTAGGGAAATTTTGCACCAAACAAATGCATACATACATATATACATACATGGTTACATACATACATATATACATACATACATATATATATAGATATATACATACATTTTTAAAAGGCATGTATTTAATGCTTCCAATGGTACATTTTCTAGATTTCTGTATGACATTCTGGAAAAGGAAAATCTATGCACATAGTATATGTGTAGCTTTTTTAGGTTTAGTGAAGAAGTGTGGGTAAGCAGAGCACAGAAGAGCTTCAGGGTAGCTGGGCTTCTGTTAAACACTGTAGGGATGGACACATCTAAGTATGCGTGCCTCTGAGGCCAGAGAGTACAGAACACCAGGAGCTGCACTCTAGCACAGACTGCAGGCTTGGGTGACTGCAAGGTGTTGCGGTACGCCCACAATTGTAACATGCACGTCTCTGATGTGGATGCCGATAGGGACGGAGGAGTTGTATGTGGAAAGACACAGAGTGTACAGAATCTTCTGCCTCATTTTGGTGTAACATCTTTGTAGAAAGATGTTTTTGCTGTATTCTCTTTAAAAAAAAGAGTCAGAATACAAAAAAAAAAAAAAAAAAACTCACACATTTTCACAATGGACATGAAATGAAAAGAGACGAACTCTCTAGTTTTGTGAGAAGTGTCAGATCAGTCAGTAGTATTTCTCAGGGGCTACGAAATCGGAGTGCTGCAAAGAAACTCCTTCCTCCTCCTCTGAGAGAATTTGGGTACATGTGCACGTTTGTTATACTCTCCAATCTTGTAATAAAGCAAAGGCTAGCCCCATTATGACAACTATACACTGAAGCTCAAAGAGCCCCTCGTAGCCCATAAAAAGCCATCTGAAGTAACACAGGGACCACGATTTCTTATTTTGCCATTCGCCATATTATTTTCCTTCCCATATGGCTGACTTGGTTGCTATCCAAGTACAGCAGGATCTTTTACCTAAAAAAGCAGCATTTTCCAATTAACCAAATTTATCATAGAGAACTGAGATTCTTTGAGGACTCAAGGACTGATCTCTCCTGGAGGCAAGCTACTGGATTTGATGGAGCAGAGGCCACATGGGTAATGACAAATTCCAGGTTTTCATGTCTTGGTTCCTGGAATGCCTGAACGCATCTGGAATGAGATTCTCTGCTGAGGCACTGCAGTGATGACAGGGAGCGCAGGGGTGTTCAGGCTCACGGGAGCTCAAGGAATGAGACGCATAGGGAGCTCCGGGGAGGACGACGGCAGAGAAAAGAAAAGGAATGCGAGCTCTGTCCAGAGCTAGCCTCAATGTCTACACAACTTGCTGTCTAAGGAACGCAGCCTTAGTCACAAACATGGTTCACAGAAGAGCAATGGGTGTAAAGCACCTGGAAAGGAAGAATCGTGAACAGGTTCAACTAAAATTCCGGGCAGGATCAAGGAGAATAAAGAAAATAAGGTCTAAAGCCCGGCGTGGTGGCTCACACCTGTAATCCCAGCACTTGAGAGGCCGAGGCAGGAGGATCAATGTTAGTTCGAGACCAGTCTGGGCTACCAAAGTGAGCTCAAGGCCAGCCTGAACTGAACATTGATACCCTATCTCAAAAAGCCAAAAAATAAAATAATAAAATCAAAGTTTGAGGGCTTCTAAGCTGGCAGATATGCATGGACACAAACTCTCCTGTATTTCTGGGGCACAATTTTGCAAAGATTATTTCATATAATGTTTTACTGCAGTTTTTTTAAGGGGGCACTGTGAGAGAAGTTTTGAAAATAAAATAGCAAGTGCTTAACACACACTGACCAGTAATATTAATTTTGCTATAATATGAGCTGAATCTGTAATCCTATCTAAAGAAACAGCACACCTTCAGCACATTTTCCATTAACATATCATCTAACTGAAGGTTAAAATGTACTAAGCATGATAAGACAATATTGGCATGATTATGAGATCTTCTATCTAGATCCTAAGTCGATTCCAGGTTTTAGTTCTTATACTTAGAGGTTCTGAAACAAAAGCCTCATGTGGTCGAAGGTGCTGTTGGAAGCAGCTCAGTCTAGAGTGTGAGAAAACAGGTAGAGCCATGCTGGCTTCAACAGGCTGGGATGAAGGGGAGAGGGTTACACCTGCCCTGGGGTGGGTATCCTGCACAAAATAAGGATAGAAAGTCTCTCTCATTTTTAAAAACTTTTTTCTACTTTTTATAACTTTATAACTCTTATAACTTTCTTTTTTTACCAATTTTGCAAGTTTATATGTAATAACCTAAACAACTAACTTAAACATAACATTGTGCAATACAACAACCATTTTTGAATTAGTATTACTTTGTTTAATGAAATTTCATATTGTTTCTAATGGGTTTGGTTTCCATTTTGTATTCTTTAAGTAAGTAAAGAGGGTCCCTCAAGATAGTGCAGTAGATTAAGTGCCTGCTTAGGCAAGTACAGGGACCAAAGTTAGATTGGCCTCCGCCCTAGGGCAGGCTGAGCTGGCAACAGAGCCTGGGCATGAACGTCTGGGCATGGCGGTGCACACCTGTAATCACGGTGCTGGGGAGGCTGAAAACACGAGGATCACTGTGAGTCCTAGCTGCACAGTGAGGCCCAACACAAAATGCATAAGGGAGAGACAGAGAGAGAGAGAGAGAGAGAGAGAGAGAGAGAGAGAGAGAGACGGAGACAGAGACAGAGACAGAGACAGAGACAGAGACAGAGACAGAGAGACAGAGAGAAGAAAGGCTTTCTCATGGCTTTTGTTGTCTTCACTCTGCACTGCGCCTCTCTGCCATGTGCCACCCTGACTTGAACCCATTCTATTATGAATAGAAACTTCTACAATCTGTGACCTAAATAAAACCTTTCCCCTTTCAACTCTGGGTATCAGGTATTTTGACTTAGCAACAAGGAAAATAAGAAAGACAACAGTTTGGGGTACAACTTTGGAACCTCATAGCATATTCCTCGCTTGCAGTATTTTACCTACAGAAGTGTGCCAACCTCAAAGGCACCTTGTAAATTTTTTCCAGAATTAGTCATTAGTTTAAGATCTGAGAGGTAGCATAAATGAGAATAACTAGAACTGGCCAGATCTCAGCTCACATCTACTTTGACAATGTCAATGTCAATCAGTCAGCACTAGGTCAACCAATGCTCTTTGCCCACAATAAGATAGCAATTCTCATTATGTAAAATCTAATGAGCTAAGCATGTCCTTAACATGCTATGTTTCAAAATTTGAAATAACCAGATTAGTCATCAAATAAAGCCCATGGGTCAGCACTTTGTGACCTCTCGAGAGACATTATTCAAGAGAGGCTATGTTCTCTGATGTTGCAGTAAAAACACAAGATTATGAATCATGATTATGGACAGGATATGGAGTAGTCACAACCTTTGAAAATACAAGGTCAACACCACTGCCAACTGTTTGGTTGTGCCCATAAAAATCTCAGATTTCAGTGGAGTTTGTCACTGAACATTAATTAATTGTGAGCATTCTTCTTATTTCAAACATCCACCTAACAATCTGTGGTGTGTCTTAATTAGTTACTGTTAAAACTGTTAAATGAGTAAACTATAGACACTGCTCACAAAGAGATACATGATATATTAGTGTGAACCTACAACGCATTAGGTAATTATGAAACTTATTTCGTAACTGTAAATTGCTACAGATACTAAGTATTCTTACTATGCTTTTATAGCTTTCTATGGCCACTCAAGAATAACTATCCAAAGAATTCTAGACTACAGCTCCTTCCTGCTTACAAATTCTTTCACCTTGTCTTCCCTAGTAGCTATTCACAAATATCAATGTAACATTCCAGATGTTTAAGTATTTTCAGATACACAATGAGCTATTGGGAAAATGGACCAAATTCTAAACACAAGCTTCATTATGTTTCTGGTGTACCTAGTACACACAGCCCGACAGTAACTTCAGGCAGTATTTTTAGTGTACTGCACTTAGGTTGCAACCTGTCACCTGAGATCGAGTGTGGAATTTTCCACTTGTGGCATTCTGTCAGTGCTCAAAATTTTCAGATGTTGCAACATTATGGCTTTCAAGTTTCCCCATGAGGGATGCTCAATCTGTACTACAGGTCCTCTAAGGTGAAGACCAACAGTGTCATTATTATTCCCACATACATTTACCAGTTCCTCCTCTTGGGAGATAGAGAGATTCTGAACAAAACAAAAAGTGAAGACAGGAAGTCACTTCCTTTAGGATTTGCAACCAAGCACAACTGTGTAGATGGAGAGATGTAGGAGAAAAGCCGCTGCCTGAACACTGGGCGTGCACTAAGAAGCAAAGGGCACTGCCAGCAGGGCCAGCAGCCCCCAAACTCGAGTCTCTATGTGTACCCTAGGCTTGGCTCCTTCCAGCCCTGGAGCCTCACACGTCATCTGCACTCCACGCCCAGTGAGCTGAGCAGGCGGACTCATTTGCCCACGGAACACTGATTTCCTAAGAATACATCTCAGTGTATGTCAGATTCCATCCTAGTTGTCAGGGGGAGAAGGAAGAATAAGGCACGGTCTCCCTTTCAAGCCTTGGAGTGTGGAACACATGTGCCCATGACGGAAGCAAGCCGAGGTGGCCAACAGAAGCAGCCAGCCCGAGGTGGGCAGCAGGCACGTGAGGAGCAGAAAGGACCTCGCGCGTGCTGGGTCCCGGGCCCAATCCCCAGCACCATGCGGAAAATGAAAAGAATTGAAAGAGCAAGCCAGCACCGCCAGTTAACAAGCCCTGCCTGGCAAGCGCGAAGTCCTGAGCTCACGGCCAGTACCAATAAACAAACAAACAAACAAACAAATAAATAAATAAATAAATAAATATCAAACAAGAAAAAAAAAGATTACGGGTGTTAATTCCTGCCACCAGGGAACCTGCTCATCTCTCAGGGAAGTTTTGAGACCCACACAAAGTAATTACAAGGGGGCTGAGTCATTTCCTGAGTTGACACTGATTTGTCTCTAGTATGATACAGGGCTCACGGATTTCTGTTTCATTGCTTTGTATATAAAACAGGAATGTAGGAAGACTTCTAGAGGTCCGTCCCAGCTCAAAGTCATTATTTAATCACTAATGAGCAGTCAAAATAATCCTCATTTCTCCATTTCTATCCCGGGAGATTTCAGCAAGTGGGAACTTGCCCGTGCCTCAGTTTCCTCACTTCTAAAGTGGGCACAGCAACCCTGAAACATCTCACAGGATAGTCAGCAAGAGTCAGTGGGTCACTAAACAAAAATTCCTAAAAGCAGGTCTGGCCATGCTGAGTACTGCATACATATTGCTTATTATTATTTCTTTTCTATTTCTGATTTCAAGCGATGTTTGATTCTTTCCTTAAAGTCTTGAGATTCTTGATTGCACATGTAGAGTGTGTTCGAAAAATCTTCCTAATGGTCACCATTGCCCATCAATTAATAAATTAATGAGACATTTTAGAGAATGAATGGCTTTGAGGAAACTATATTGTAACATAGATGATTGCTACTTCATTTAATCATATGCCCAAAAATGTTCTTGTGATTAAGAAAAATGCATATGTATTTTCAAAGCTGGGTAGCATAGACAACGTCCTGTCCACCTGGTTCAGGCTCTGGCACGCGCTGGCTGTCTGAGTGTAGTCCCAGGGCTGGGCACACGGGCGCCCGGAGACTGCTCTATGCTCCCGACTCTGCACGCCTAAGTCTTTGAGTAGTAGGGTGCTGCTGGTGCTAACAAGGCTTTGAGGAGCAAATCCCCGAGCTCTGTCTATCAGAAACGGCCTTCAAATTAATTGAGCTGATGGAGTTAGTTATACCAAAGTCCTGTGAATTAACCAAGCTCAGATCATTTCTTATGGGACACACTGTGTAGTCAAAAACACATCCATATAGTACATTAAAAATCCTGTGGAAGGGCCGGGGAGATAGCTCAGGGGCACAAGTACCTGCTGGCAAGGGCAAGGCTCTGAATTCAGTCCCCAGTTCTGCAAAAAAGAAATAAATGAATGAAAAAGAAATCACGTGGAACTCTGGTATATACACATGCCTACGCACAAGTGGCTCCATCCCGGTGGACGTGTTACCTGTGATGTAATTTATACTCTAAATTTTCACAATGACAAAGATGAACAAGCAGTCTTAAATAATTGGTCACATACCATGGGTGGAGGACTATTCTCCAATTTTAATTTGGACAACGCAGGAGAACATTTATTTTTAAATGCCTCACTATTACTATAAAAGTAAAAGTCCAATGTTAGGCATGATATTTAAACGGTGATGTTTGGATTTGACCCAGTAACAAGGCCTGGCATGCTAGTGACACCACCCTGGGCCCACCAGAAACTCACCTGACCCAGCAACAAGGCCTGGCATGTGGGAGGAAATTCATCCATCAGACAGGCCCAGTGTGGAGGGCTAGAGACCAGACCCACCCCGCTGATCCAGGAGCAGAACATCTTGCCAGAGTGAGTCAGCAGGCTCAGCTCCAAGGGCTGCTGCAGGAAGAAGTGGAGCTCAGCAGCCAGACCCAGCCTCACCCACCTGGACATGTTTGAACTTCGTAGATGCAGATCTGGTGCTAAGGCAAGAACTCTACCAAAGCTCTACACCAAAGGTCAGAGGGTAGGACAATACAAAAAGGCAAAGAGAATGAGCAAAATGCCCTGAGCCCACCCAGAACAAATGCAGGAGACAATAGCATGAAAGTTAAGTGAAAAGCATTTAATATTCTGAAAGACAGTGATGATAAGCTCAAGTACCTATGTTACAGAGTAACAGTATCACTAAGCTTCTCTTCTGGAGGGTTAAAAATTTAAGTGCACAGACCAAAAAATTAAAGAAAAAGAAGCCTACAAGGATAGCCAATATTTTCTCCCTAGCCCTTCAAGGTCAGTGAGGACTTAAGACCAAACAGAACCTGTGCTGTAACATCCTATAACTCAATGGAGTCCCAAATTCTCTGTTCAAGGAGAAAATGGGGATACAGAGGAAAGAGATCAGTGATGTACAGTGTGCCTAAGGACAGACACCCACATAGAAAACATTCTCTCAGGCTTTCACAGAGAGCAAACCGGCCAAGGAATGGCCGTGATTCATCCAGATGGCGATACTGGCAAAAGTTCTACAAAATGTTGTACATGGTTTCAAGGTTAATTCTGAAGGGATTTGACTGTCTTTGTCTGATACAGAAGTCACATGATTAGTTATACATATCTAGCTTTAACTTGGCTTTAACCACCCAGCAGAAAAGTATAACCATGAGACATAAAAAGTAAAGCCAGATTAGTATGCTGAGCTGTAAGAGGCTCAAGTCAGCAGGTTCTGACATTGCCAGTTGTGCTGATAACCCACTACTATTATGAAATATCGGACTATGTATACAACTACTTTCTGTTAGTTCAATGAGAAGAAATATTTCTACCAATAGTGTTTTTTTTTGTTTCAATTTTTTTATTGTTTAAATTTAACAATGGTCACATTACATATTTTCATCATCAGTTCAGTTTAGATTAATACATATAGGTATATAAGATTGATCAAACAACTAAACATTAACCTTTCTAAATCCACATTACTTTTTTTTTTTCTTTTCCCCTTTCTTTTCTTTGAAAGTTGACATATTGCATATTGTCCTCACAATCATTCTACAGAGTACAGTGTGTGGGCATGACCCACCTCCCTA
>PVJA010019516.1:0-38306 GCA_004027025.1 Myocastor coypus | reverse complement strand
CTATGTCTTTCCTATATTGCTCCGTCAGGGAGTCCATCATTTTTCTATTCTCCTCTAATTTTTTATCGATGTCTTCTTTAATAGTATTGAAGTCTGTCATTATGGTTATCCTTTCTCTCTCTAATACAGAGATTATTTCTGTTCTGTTCTCCTTTCTACTGTTGTGTAGTTGTTCCCCTACTTGGGATGCTATTGATTTGGGCATATCTTTGTGAACTTTAGATATTATTTCTGCTCTGATGTCCTCTACATGTTTCTCCAGCCATTTTTCCACTTCATATATTTCTTTTTTTACTTCAGATGTTATGTCTGATCTCAGTTGCTCTATAAGTTTCTGCACTTGTGTGTCTGCCTCAGATGCTACCAATTCAGAGGTTTCATCTGTATAATTCTCATTTTCTTCCATGATAGTGTCTTCTGTATTTGTTTTGGGTGGGCACGGGTCCTGAGATTGCCTCCTGCTCTTTGTTGTTATCATTTTGTATGGAAGCGACCTTTGCACTTTGGTGGCGTTATGCTGTGTCTATGGGCGTTTGGTCTGGAGACTCCAAGCAGGTTCCTCTACAGAGGTTCCTGACTCTGTGTTGGAGCTCGGGCTGCTAGCTGCTGTGAAGCCCAGCAGATGTGGTCTGTAGGTGGAGGTGGAGCTTTGGGATTGAATAGTCCTGGTGGGCTTGTAGATTTCAATATTGATGGACTTTTAAGAAGCATATCATGAGTTAAATGATGAGGTAATTACTCCTTAGTCTATTGTTAACTTCTGAATTAAGTTAGTTGAACTTTCAGTAATATTTTTATGTCTACACGGTGGAAAGGGAGTTAAATCACGCGATCTCCAAAGTTTAAAAATCATGCCAATGATCATGACTCTTAAAGATTACATGGTAGCTAAAACACTACATCTTTCATCTGGACAAAGAGAGACATTCCAAATTTGATATATCTATACTATATTTCTAGTACACCTGAGGAGAGTCAACAGAATAAAGAAGGAATATTTTGCTTCAACCATTTACTATTCTTCTACCTTAGAATTCTGAAAGCTGCACCAGTATAGGCTGTGATCCTTCTTTGAACTACAAAATATTTTTTTATATTAGTTCAAGGTTATGCCTGTTCCTTATATTAGTTCAAGGTTATGCAGTGAGTGAATGTTCATGCCTGGGCTTCTCAATTACTACATCATAGCTTTTGCCCCCATTACCATCGCCTTGTCTATACATTATTTGAAAAACTTGTACTGTGTATTGTTTAGCAGTTGATGTGTATGAAAAACGTTGTACACCTATAAATAATCAAGCTGAATATTTTCACTTGCTTTTAACATTACTTAATCATCATATTCCCTATATGTTCAACTGTTACACACATTCACATTTAAGGAGGCATCAATATTTTGGAGCCAGAAGGACCTTTGTCATCCTCTTCACAAAATAAATGATCAGATGAAGGTTTTATCTCCTAGCATACAAGTGTACAACATTGACCATATAGCGACTGAGAGATAGCTCAGTGGCATGGTGCCTGCCTCACAAGCACAAGGTCCTATGCTTAATTCCTAGTTCTAAGAACAAACAAATAGAAAACCCCACCCAACTTTGACCATATAAACATTTAATAAAGTATAGTTGGATAAATTATGTTCATTTTGGAGAATTGGGTTTCAGATTCCTCAAAACATCTAGATTAAGCTTGCTGCCTACAAATAAAAGTCCAGGGTTCTTCCAAAGTAGTCTCAACTCCAAAATCTCTGGCTGTAAATATTTGTGTCATAACTTGTGCCCTACATTTTACTAACTGAAAATATCCTCACTGCTTAAATTGGAAATGAGTATATTTTGTTGAAAAAGGGTAAATCAAGTAATAACTACATACATATTTCTGGGAGAGCTCTTGAGCTGGACTGACAAAGATATAAAGGAAATTAGGAGTTGGCAGACTTCAAAATTTAAAGATGCCTCTTTTTAGCAGCTCCTTTGAAAAAAAGGTGGAACTATGGCTCAGCTCCCAGAACCTGCATGTCCAGTAACACATGTACCCTGAGCAACCTATCTCAATTAGCCAGTATCCACAAGAGCCCCTTAGCTCAGCTCTAGCCCTCTGTCCCGGTTGTTCCAATCCCTAAGTGTATTTTTCCCATAGGCCACTGTCTAGGCTCATGGCTCTGATGGAGAGTCCAGACCAGTTTGTCTATGAGACAAGGAAAGCCTGAGCAGAACTGCTCATGGGGGCTAGCTTGAGGAAAATATCAGGAGTATGATCAGAATGTGATTTCTTGAAGGAGTACTACCATTTCCTGGGAACTTATTTAAGGATATGTTTAAAAAAAAAAAACTAATAGTAGTGGGCACGGCAAGATGCATTTGGCTGCGTGATAGTTGAACTCAACTCCTTTCCATGGGCGTCTCTCTATAAGCAAAAGAACAATGATAGGAATTCCTAGAAAAGAGCCATGTGATGATCAGCACAGCTTGGAAGAAACTGTTTCTGGAAAGTGAATGCTGTGGTTCGTATGTGTCTTCCACAAAATTCAGATATGGAGATTTTAAGGGATAATGTGATGAAATTAAGAGATAGAGCATTTAACAGGTGACTAAATCACAAGAGTTCTTCCTCTTGTGATTGAGATTAAGGCCCTTGAAGAAGAGGATTCCCACTACATTGAGATTTCTTATCCTTCTGCATTTAGTAATGTTAGGATACTGTTACTCCTCTCAATAGGATGTAGCAACAAGATATCATCCTAGAAATGGAAATCAGTGCTCACTAGAAACCTACTAGTACCGTGCTTTTGGACTTTCTAGATTTTAGAAATATGGGGAACATTTTTCTCTTCTTTGTAAATTACCCAGTCATATATATTTTGTGATAATAACACAAATAGACTATGACAAGTAAGAGTCTGATTATTATAAATGGTCATAAGTTTCAAGTTAAAGATCGTGGTGGTGGATTAGCCTTTCCTTTGGAAATTCCTTCCAGTGTCAAAGGTGACAGTTTTCAGTTCGTTCTCATTGAAAGAAAATCTCATTATGGTAGCATCTTCTCTACATTACATGTTCCCCTTTTGATTTTTTTCTCTTTATGTTTTAGTATGTGGACTGTGTACTTTCCATCCCAAGATTAGAATATATTTACCTCAGATCTTCATTAAAGTAGATAATCAAGTAACTTGTAGATATTGTGTCAAATAATTTTCACTTCTTATGAAGGAAGGGAAAGGAAATGGAATGCTGAGGGAAATGAGTGAAACTGAGATAGAAAACCGCTGCATTGAGATAGAGATTGGTCAATGATGACAAAATTTGGTATTTGTTGCTAGGAGAGAAACTTATATGGTCAGCTAACATAATTAAATGCTTATCTGAAATGAGAGAGGATTAAAAAGTGCCAAAATGCAGCCAGCAAATTTTGTTTCTCTGTCATTTGTGTGATTTACAGCAGTAAATGCTTATTTGAAGGAATAGTGGAGTAAGAACATTAATCCCAGTGCCTATTTCTCAATGAAATAGATATGTTTTCTAATCCTTAGAAGTAAATATTGATCAAATGCAGAAAGGAGAGAAATGTTAACACCAGAATTAATTTTATCAATATAGGACACAGGACAAATTAGATCTTTTTTAAATATATTTTTATTTATTTTTCTTAAACCTCATTTGTTTGTTTGTGTTATGGCTGGCTCAGCCCTTCCTGGAGTAGGGGTGCGCAGCATGTAGTACCAGGGATCGAGGAGCAGTTTCCTCTGCAGGCGCTTTAGACCACTGAGCCATCTCGCTGGCTTCTTTTTTTTTTTTTTTTCAATGTATTAGATACAGGGTCTACAGGGTCTCATTACACAGATCAGACACATAGTGATCCTTACTATTTTTCAGCCTCCCAAGTGCAGGGATTACAGGCTCACCACAATGCCCAGTCTCAATGCCCTCTCAGCATGCTGCAGAGGCGAGGCCAGAACAGCAGGCTGGGAATTGAACTCCCAACTCCTGCATTTGCCTAAGTAGGCACTTTAATTCACTGAGCTATCTGACTGGCCCAAAAACTTAGTTCTTGAGGCTCATCAGTGTAATTGCTAATTAAGGAGATGAGAAAAATTAAAATTTGATATCCACATAAATAGAAGAATGCTTACTTCTGGACTAATTGTATAATCTGATCTATATAAGTGTTATGGTTTATGTTTTGTTGTCCCCCCAAAGCCTCATGTAGTCATTGGGTGGAGACTTCTATAGACTGAGACTTGACTCATGAGTCACTGGGATTATGTGTTTTAGTACTGATGGGATTATCAGTCTGAGTAAGGCTGAGACTATGGGTGTGGTCTAGGGCGGATATCCTAAGGTGGAGAGCCTGAATGTAATATAAAGAGTGACAGAGAGACAGACTAGAGTTGTTGCTCTGCTGCCCTGATTGATTGGCTGCCTCTGCCACCATTTTGTTGCTGTTCTGCTCCCATGAACTGGTTTCTCTCTGCTCTGTTCCACTCAGCCTTGGGCCAGCCGAATATGGACTGAAACCTCCAGTAACTGAGATAAATAAACCTTTCCTTCCTTAATTTTGGGTGTTGGGTATTTGTCCCAGCAACTAGTAAAAAGTAACTAAGACAGTTTGTCTAAGGAAAGAGGGAGGACAAAATCCATCACTAAATACATGGCAAGATAAGTTGCACCATAATGCTGTATGTTATTTAAAAGGACTATGTGGATGTGACCTGGAATTGGTTTTTGTTCCAAAGTAGAACTTTGCTGAAGAAACCACACAACAATATAAGAGAGTTTTCTAATATGAGGAAAAATGCTGGGGGCAGGTGCAAGTAAGGTACAATAGATAGAAAATGCAAAATTCTTGTCTCACAGTGGGTGGGTAGCTGTGGAATAGGATCAGCAACCAGACATATTGGGTCATAGTGGAAAAGAACGTGGGGAGCCCAAACATCCAGGAAACTACAGCTATAGTGCAGCACAGATATAAAACATGCCAGTGTGTATGAAATTCTAACTACTGTAGAGAGCTCTGGAATCGTCTATTCCTTTCTTCAGCTAAAGCAAAAACAGAATGTTTGAAGTCAAGTTGACAGATGGAGGCTTTCGCCAGATGGGCAAAACATCATAAAGCAAGATGACTTTATTCTAATGATCTTGGTGAGTAGCTAGTGGCAATTAGCAATTGTCTTGCCCCATTGAGAGACATGCTTACCGAGGAGATGGTAGTTGCAATGAACTAAAGGAGAGAATTCAAGGTGAGCATAGCTATTCTGTGTTCTAAGCTTTTTGCATGGTAGTAAGAGAGTAAGTTTGAAACATTAATGCCAAATAACTATTAATGTGCATTTGTCAACCTAGATTTTCATTTCTACTAGTAGGATTTTGCATGTAATGATTTTCTAGAAATTATAATACTAGTCATATTATGAATATAAACATTATTATGTCCAGAGGTCCTTTAACAAGATTGTAAAAGAATTTGGCCTGGGAATCCATAAACTGATTGAATTCTTCTTTAGCACACATGTTTTTTTAGGTACACTTCTGAGTTGAGCATTTTACTTTACAGAAAGTCAAAACTTTTTCAGTTCTTCAGAGAACAATACCTTATTCATTTGTGTAACTATGTTAGGAAAAAACAACTATCATGAATTTTAGTTCTTTAGAATATTAGTCATTGTATATTTAGCTAATATTTACATTTAGAAGAATTCCTTAGAGGGTTGATATAATAATTGTTCCTCTTAAAGCATTTTTTTGTCTTTTCGAGACAGGGTCTCGCTGTACAGTTCAGGCTGGCCTTGAGCTCAGTTTTGTAGCCCAGGCTGGTCTCGAACTCTCACCGATCCTCCTGCGTCAGCCTCCCAAGTGCTGGGATTACAGGCATATGCCACCACACCCAGCTGTCTTAAAGCATTTTAAAAGTACAGTTAACTAGATATGAAAAGTATTTATACTTTATCTTGTAATGTCACAGAAAGAGTGCTGTTTAGAACAGCTTGTTATAGAACTAGAGACACAAAGCTTAAAAAAAATATTGATATCACTATCACCATCTGAAGAAGCAGGCTTAAAGTTTTTTTTTTTTTTTTTTTTTTTTGTGGGGGGTCACCCATGCCAGGGTTCCAGGGCCAGCAAGGTATGTGGTACTGGAGATGGAACTGAGGTACTTGCACTTGCCATGCAGGCGCTTAGATTGCCGATCTGTCTCCCCAACCCCAGGCTTAAAGTTTCAAGTGATTTTATTAAAGATATGCATAGGGCTAGCCCAAATACTACTTCACTGTCAATTCTCTTTACATTATTCCTGTAGAGTGAACTTCAAAGCACAGCTATGATAACCATAAACTTAAAGATTAGTAAGATGTAGAATTGCCAGGCAGAATTATTGATTTTCTTGACTTTGTAATGCTATCAACATTGGTGGTAACTGTTTATATAAGGCCTATTAAGTTGGACACATAATTTAGGAAGATTTTAGGAATTTTCTAGGTAAAGCTTTTACGTGTCTTTAGTCTCCTGTATGCAATAGTTTTAAGTAGGTCTATTTTGCCTGAATTGTCTCTCTCTCTCTCTCTCTCTCTCTCTCTCTCTCTCTCTTGCTCACTCACTCACTCTCGCTCTTCATGAACAGCAACACAAACTTTTATTTTATCACAAGAGGGAGCCCGCTTAGACATGAGAATTGGCTGGAGGGGTACTACTTGTATAGCAGTTTCAGGCTTATTTCAATGAAAACCAGAGCTGAAAAGCTTGCTGTGAATATTGGGCCTGTGACTACAGGACTTGCTATGTTCACCACACTCTGTTCTCCATCGCTTTGCAGCAAGTCACTGTGAAGTATCAGGAGTGAGGGGAGAGGCACCATACTGACTGTCTCTAGTCCTGTTAGAGTGGAGTATGCATTTACAAAAATGTTTTGTGTTGGTTAGTTTGTTAAATGCAGGAGTCAGCTCCACTTATAATACAAATAATGTGAATAATGAGAAGTCTAATGAACAAAAACAATGTAATATGATTTAAGATTTTGCTCAGTGGCTTTATGTCTTTCCTTTCCCTTGCTCTCTCCTTTTCTTCTCCACCCCTTTTCCTTCATGTTTTTTCTATTAGCCCTGTAGGATTCTAAATATCCCCAAGTTACTCTTTCTTTCCTGAAGAACTAGAGTAATTTTGACTTACTCATCTATGTCCTTACTATGAAATTATGCATATTTGGCTGATTTTTACTATATCACTGCTATAAATGAAAATATAACAAAAGTGAAGCAATGTTCATTTTTTGAAGAGCTGTTATAAAATCTAATAGATATAGGAAACTCATAAAAGGAAGTAAACACACTACCAACCACAGCGAGGTTTTCTAAAATAGAATTTTTCCACCTACTTATCCTTGTCACAAGCTAATCACTTCAAAAGTAATCCCAGTCCTGACATTTATATTAATCACTTTTTTATTTTCTTCATAATTTTACCAATGATGTGTTCATGTGTAGGCAGTAGTTTGTCTTTAATTTATTTATTTTATTTTATTTTTGTCATACTAGGGATAAAACTGGATACCTTGAGCTTGCCAGACAGGTGCTTATGTTGCTGAGGTATCTCCTCAGCCCTAGGCAGTGGTTTAGTTATGCTCTACTTTACCTTAAGTCTCTCATTTTTTTAAGGATTTCTTTTCTTTTTATGCCTTTTAATGAGAAAAAAAGATAAAATAGCAATGAAACAGTTTAAAAACAAGTTAGTAGGATGGTTACAATAATTAGTACCATGCATACTACTTCATTGTCATTATTCAAAGGATAAGATGCAGATCTGATATCTTGTCTAAACAATGTTGGTACAAACTTTTATTCTTAATGAACTAAGACAAAGTAGCTGTATATCTATCCTAACTCTCTTGTGTGTGTGTGTATACATATATATATATATATATATATATATATATATATTAAAAGTTTCTAATATGCTAATACTAGGAGAAAATACCATATGCTGTCTTATATTAGATTATAAGTCAAAGATAAAACAAAAGTATAATTAAACAATATTCAGAAAATTAATTAAATATCAATTAAAATTTAATTAAATATATCAAAACATTATTCTAAAATTCACCTCAAATCATGAGCCCCACTTAGAAGCCAGAGTATTGTGTATCATATGTAAGAATCTATAGTCAATTCAGAGTACTCAGAGTACTGAATAGGTTAATATATGCAAAGATATCAGCTAAGAAAAAGATTCCATGGTAGTAAACAATTACTAAGAATAAGATATAACATAAATACTGCAATGGCAAATATATGACCACAACTTCTAAGTTTGGGGATCGGATATTGCAGAAAGTTCTAGTATGTTATGAACATGGGCAGTGTCCATGACACTTACTGGTGGTCGGGTGTCACTTGTGAGACTGAGCTACTGTTATTTCCTTGATATCCACCCTGTAGACCCAGACAGAATCATTGCCCATAGGGTGCAGGAGAAGTCCATCTGTAGAATATGCTGATGGGCATATTCTGCTGCTGTATATAAAAGAATAATTGAAAGACTGGTTTTGTATACCTCCCTTTATCCTCTGTATAATTCTTCACCGTATTTGGAGGGTTCTTTCCATTCTCCTTCATGAAGTTGTGATCATTTCGATCCCTCTCTAGAGTATCTTTTAGCAAACTGTGCAGGGTTGGCTTTGTCGTCATGAAATTCTTTAGCTGTTCTTTGTCCTGGAAATATTTCACTTTTCCATTGAACTTGAAAGAGAGTTTTGCAGGGTATATCAGTGTGGGTTGGAATTTGTTTTCTTGCAAAACTTGTAGTACTCTGCTCATTGATCTTCCTAACTTGATGGTTTAGAGAAATTTGCCATTATTCTGATGGGCTTTCCTTTAAATGTGATTTCTTTGTTTTCTCTAGCAGCTTTTAGTATACTGTTCCTGTGCTGAATTTCTGGGATCTTGATGATTATTATATGTTTGGGTGTGTTTTTCATTGAGTTGAAGTTATTTGGAGTTCTATATGCTTTGGTTACTGATTGTCATATTGTTCCCCATATTTTGGAAGTTTTCTGCTATTACTTCTGCACATATTCTTTTTATATTATTTGCACAGACTCCCTTTTAATTGATGCCTATTAGTCTTATGTTGTTCATCTTTGCATCGTCTTGCATATGTTGAATTATTTTTCCTTGCATCCTCGTTGTTTTTAGGAGATCTTTTCTTACCTCTCCACTAGCTGCAATGGTGTCCTTAAGGTCTGAAAGTCTATTTTCACTTTCATTGAAATAGTTTTGTCAGCTTGTGATTGAGGTTTTAATTTCATATATAGCACTTTGAATCTTCTTCATGCATTGTATTACTTTCCTATATTGTGCAAAGATTTCATTATTTTTTATTCTCCTTTATTTTTTATCAGTGTTTTCTTTAGAAGCACTAAGTACTTCTTTCATTATAGTCACCATTTCTTTTTTTTTTTTTTTTACTTTAGAAATTACTTCTGATCTGATTCCCTCTATACCTTTCTACAGTTCTTTCTTTACTTCAGATGATATTATTTCAGGGAGTTCAGGTGTGTGATTTCCCATTTCTTTGATGCTATTGTCTCCTGCATTTGTTCTTGGTGGCCTTGGAGCCTGAGGGCTCATTTCATTCCTTCTCTTTGTGATTTTGTGTAGCCCGACCTTCTTATTTTGGTGTAGAATTCTTACCTCAGCCCCAGATCTGGACCTACCATGTCCAAACTGGTCCAGTTGAGTGTGATTTGGTTCTGGCTGCAGTGCTCCACTTCTTCCTGCTATAGCTCTTGGAGGTGAACCTGCTGTGCTTCTCTAGCAAGATGTTCTGCTCCTGCCTCAGCTGGCTGAGTCTTGTCTACAGTCTATCTGCAGGGAGTTCTGCCACAGTTTTCCACACTGAGTTTTTCTGATGGATGAACCACTTATATGCTGGGCCTTATTACTGGGTCCAGTGAGTTTCCTGCAGTCCCAAGGTAGTCTCACACACACCACACCAGTCCTGGTTTCTGGGTCAGATGAGTTTTCTCTGGGCCCTAGGCCATCTTATTCACATGCCAGGTATGGTTGCTGGATTGAATGCATTTATAGCAGGCCCAGGATAGTGTCACTCACACCCTGGGCCTGGTTGCTTGGTCTAATCTGAACAACTGCTTTAATAACAAAATGTAATGTATTGACTATTGTTATTATCTTATTTTGTTATAAAATATCATTTTGCCTTTTTTCTATAAAATAAAAAAGAAAAAGTCCAGGAATTCCATGTCTGCCCTGTGCAATCCATTAGACTATTGCAGGAGGTACAATGTGCTGTTATTTGAAGATTAAAGAATAAGTAAACACTTGTTTATAAAACCTATGTTGTGCATGTTTTTTGGTTACACAAAATGGCTTTGATGAAACAAGAGGAGTACATCTTTTCTAAAAAATAATAACAGCCATGCGTGGTGGCACATACCTGTAATTACAGCACTTGGGAGGCTGAGGCAGGAGGACCAGTGTGAGTTCGAGACCAGCCTGGGCTACAGAAATGAGCTCAAGGCCAGCCTGAGCTGCATAGCGAGACCCTGTCTTAAAAAGACGAAAAAAAAGTATTTCTTTTCTCCCTGTCTTCCTGCCTTCCTCCTTTATTCCATTACTCTCTGCTCACCTTGCCTCATTCCTTCTTTCCATTTGATACAGAGGCTTGAATTCAGTATTTTTCTACTGTGCTATATAATCAGTACTTTTACATTGAGATACAACACTAGCCCTTTTGATGCTTTGTTTTGAGACAGGATTACACTAACTGTCCCACTCTGAGACTCAAACTTTGAATATTCCCACTTCAGTCTCCAACAATGTTAGAATTACAGGTATGCACCAACAAGCCAAACTGCAAAGAAATACTTTCAAAGCACAAAAATAGAAACAAAAGTGTACATTCTAGGGAATACAAATTCTAGGGAATACAACTTTTATATTATACCCGGACACCTAACTAGAAAACTAAATAACTGATTAATAATATGATTTCTCACAATGAAACCTAGTGAGGGTCTCAAGAATATTAACTCCTGTGTATGAAGGGAGTAAAAAAGAATTCTGTGAGGGGGATAATCTAGAGACCTGCAAATGGAAAGACTTAAGAGTTTCTTACAAAAATCAAATTCCTATTATAGAGTCTGCTGACTAGATTCATGTCAAGTTCAGTAGTAGGCACAGAACAATAAACTGTCAGTGAAGAAGAATCTTAATCTTACAGGTTAGTCCATAATGTTTGCATTAGCAAAGCTCAAGTTATTATTTCCATGAAAATACAACAAGTTCCTCTCTTTGTAAAAGCAAAGCTGATAAAGTAATTGAACAATAAAAGTTCTGGACACCAAAAAGTTACTAAAATTGAGGATTACATGTTAAATTATAGGTAACATTTTCATTTTCTTCTGATGTTTGACTTTTAAAAGATATATAAATAACAGAGATAATTGTTTTGCATGATAAGAAATTGTTAGTTTTAAATTTGTTTTTTATTGTTGAGACAGATTCTTGCTACATAGTCCAGGGTGGTCTTGAACTCACTATGAGACCAGACTGTCATCGAGCTTATCGTAATTCTCCTTACTTAGCCTCTCAAGTGCTAGGATTGCAGTTGTGTGCTACAGTGCTACCTAATAGTATAATAATATGAATGTAGTCCTTCTTTCCTCCTAGGGTACATATAGGGAATTCCCTACCTTTGGAAAAAATGACAGAAGGAAATACCAATGGGGAAATAAGGGACTTATAGTCAAGTGAGTCAATAAATCTTGTACTTGTTTATTCTGAGTTGTATATTGAAAGGCCAAGTTTTGTAAACATTGTTTGGAGTAATTATGAGTGCCCTTGAAAACTGAACATTAAACAATTCCATATAGAGAGGAAAATCAGATTATATACATCAAGGTTTCACTGATCATCTGAGAAACATGAAGAAAAACTGAGGCCAATTGGAGTTAAAGGTATACTCCATCTTGATGACACAAAAATATGTTTCTTGTCTTATTCAAAGCTAAAATGAAATGTTTGGAGGAACAGCTGCTGCTTTGGATAATCACCTGAACTTTGATGATTTTTAGCCAATCTCTGGCCAAATGGCCTTCAGCACTATTAGGCCATTAATCAGCAGAATTCATCATGATTATTTGCTGTCATTCCTCTCTTTACTTTCATAAAACAATTGTTAGCCATATTTCCACCAAAGACCTTCAACCACAAAACCAGCAAATTTGAATTTTGTGGAATATACTTGCTTGTAAATGGTTCAAGTCCATGAGAGGTACAGCTGTCGTACAGTATGAAGATATAAAAGTGGAAATATGTGTCACTAGTAGAGATTTAATACCAGAAGAGAGGCCTATTGCCAATTCCCTGATTTGAGAGGAGTCACCTCTGTGGACAGTGTTCCCAGATATTACCTGGAATTACTTTGGTAAAAATCAAAGAATAATCTTAGAACCTAGTTTTTAGACATGGCAAAGAAGGCTCATTATGGATACACAGTGTTATTTTAGTTCAGAGGAATTGACTTTCAGAAAAGTTGTTTACAGATTAATAGAAAACTTTAGCTTCATAATTTTTATTTTCTGGCCCACTAGGGAGATTTCCAACACTCCCCCTATCTGTGAGTAGAGCTAATTATATATATATATATATATATATATATATATATATATATATATATATATATTTGTCTTTTTGAGACAGGGTCTTGCTATGCAGTTGAAGATGACCTTGAGCTCACTTTTATAGCCCAGGCTGGTCTCGAACTCGCACTGATCCTTCTGCCTCAGCCTCCCAAGTGCTGGAATTACAGGCATGCACCACCACGCCCGACTGCTAATTCTATATTTTAAATCACGGGGCACTAACGATTTATGGTTAGGAGATAGAAAATGCTAAAAGTCTTGTAAGCTCTGCTCTATTTCAGTGACAAGCAATATCAGAGACTCTTGGAGAAGGCTTCAGATAGCTGAACTGTCATCTAATTTGTTCCTGGCATAATAGGGGAGAAACATAAAGTTTTTTTTTTTTTTTTTTTTAGACAGGGTCTCGCTATGCAGTTGAGGCTGGCCTTGAGCTCACTTTTATAGCCCAGGCTGGTCTCGAACTCCCACCGATCCTCTTGCCTCAGCCTCCCAAATGCTGGGATTACAGGTGTGCACCACCATGCCCGGCTAAACATAGAAGTTTTAAGCGGCTCATGAATATATAAAGAAGACCCTCATATCTACAGATTTTGTGCTATAAGGAGCTTCCCCTTCGAGTAGCCATAAGCCTTCCTAACCAGTTTGTTGGATTTTCAGGCAAAATACCACTTCTCTTAATGTCACACAGCTAAGTTTTAGATAGCACTTACAGCTCCTGTTCTCATTCCACAGGAGAAAAACTTTGAAAGGCCAGAAGAGAACAGTGCAACATACAGGAAAGCGGTGCAGAAATAAGGGCTCTGGTGAAAATGGCAACCAAAAGAGGGGAGAGGAATTTATAATAACAGACAAAAGAGACATTCACCACAAAGTGTTATAAATACAACAAAGAAATATAATGTGCAGGTGTTAATTCATTATAGACACCGGGTTTTAATAGATATGTAGAGTCAGTACATAACACTGGCACAATATCCATATTTCTCAAGTGTATATGCAATACTTTTCCGGATAGATCATGGTTGGCTACAAAAACAGTTCAAATTCAAGCAAAATTAAAATCACACTAAATTTCTTTATTAATCATAAAGTAGGAAGCTGGAAACCCATAACAGAAAGAAAACTGGATAGCCTTAACTATATAAAATTAAACTGTACATTCAAGCAACCAATGGGTCAAACAACTTACAAGGAAAAGTAGAAATATTCTGAACACAAAATGAAAAGGAAAGGACACAATAACCAAGTTTATGGCTTTAAGAAAGATTTTTTTTCCTTTTTTTCAAGATAGTCAATTTTCAAGATGAAATAATAAAACTTTAATTGGAAAATTACTGCTAGTTTTCTAACTGTTTGAGAAAGTTCACACATTTGGAGGATCTCTGGACAGGCAGAATGTTTGTGAGAAGTTATAAATAACAAGTAAAAGAGCCTCTGTAACAGGCAGGGGAGAGTAGGAAAAGGGAGAAGAAAATTTTATTTTTCCACGTACAACAAAAGTAGAAGTATTAATCATAGTGTGGTCGAAGTTTGCGTGAAACATGTTGGGCACTTTCCAAATATACAACAGAGAATATTAGTAATAAATCCAAAGTCAAGCTGGTAGGTGAATCAGTGAACTCATAATTGTCATTCAGGAAGAATGTAGCTTCCAGAGTTCTCAGGCAATGAACCTGTAGTGCTCTGTTCTCGTTATAAAATATCAGTGAAACGTTACCACCTGCCTTTTATGTATTGTCTCTTTTTCTCTTTCTGATATACGAATTTTAAACAACTTTAAATGCATACACCCCAAATACCAGCACACTTAGTAAAACACATTCTACTGGATATGAAACACCAGGTCAATATCAATAGGTTACAGTAGGGAAATTTAATGCCCCACTATCACAAGTAGATCAACTGGATAAAAACATCACCAAAGACATATCACAGTTGAAACATTTGTTGGAATGAATGGACTTCACAGACATGTATACATGATTCCATTCAACAATATTATACACTCTTTTTCAGCATCACACAGAACTTCCACTAGGATTGACTACATACTTGGTGTATTGGTTGGCTTTCTTATTGTCAAGAAAAAGCACCTAACACATAAGGTGAAAGAAGGAAAGTTTCATTTAGCACTTCACTTTTCAAAAGTTTCAGTTTATAATTGCTTGACCCTAAAGCACAATGGCATGGCAGAGATGCATCACAAAGGCAGGCAGCAGGCAGAAAACCACAAGAGAAAGACATTTTCTGCCCCCCTTTTTTTTATCTAGGGTACCTACCTTTAGGATGGTAGCGCTCACTCACGGTGAGGCCACTTAATTCTACCAGACTTATCCCAAATAAATCAGAGGATTAATTTTATAGTCAAACAAGCTGAACCTTAGCATCACACACTTTATTTTTTACGTTTTTTTTAGAGTTAAGGTTAGGGTTAGGGTTAGGGTTAGCATTACACACTTTAAATCTTACTACCTCTGATAAGCTCCACATATGATCTGACAAGACATTGTTTTTCAACAGAATCATTGCTTGCATACTGCAGCCTTATTCTGAGGTAAAATGTTTACTGTTTCTCAGTTTTTACACATGTCCCTAATCTCATCTGAAGTGAGGTATTCCTCCACAATTTGTTCTCCCTCCTCTGCAGAATAGATCTGCTCCATAAACTTGCTGTTGGAAAACAATAGCACCCAGTCCCACAGTCTTGAAGAGAGAGAGAGAGAGAAGGATGGTGATGGGGAGTGGGAGATAGAGAGAGACAGTTGGCTTAGTTGTGATCATGTGAAGATGGGTATTACAACTTGTACTGCAGAGAATCTGTCCTTATCAAATTAAAATTTGTGATTTGAATTTGTTTGTTTCAGGGTCTTACTGTGGAGTTCCATGTGCCCTTGAGCTTACTATGTATTCTAGGTTCGCCTTCAACTAGTAACAAACCTCATGCTTCAGCCTACAAGTGCTGGGATTATAGCTGTTCACTACTACATCCAGGTCAAAATTAAAATTGTTAGATATCTTTGCTTCTATTTTTTTTAAATGTCTTTTAAAATTTTTTTTTCTTGTTTCAGAACTTTTGTTTGTTTATTTATTTATTTTTATGGCTGGCTCAGCCTGCCCTGAGGGCAGGGCTGGCACAGCATGTGGTGCTGGGGATTGAACTGCGGTCCCTGCAGCTGCCTGCACATGCTTTAGACCACTGAGCCATCCTGCCGGGCCCTTTGCTTCTATTGCAGAATACTGAGAAAAAGTCATTGGCTGTCTGAGGATTTATTGTTTAACAAAACACTTTATGTCTTTAAATTTATTTATTTATTTATTTTTGTATTTAATTTCTTTATTCACTATGCGGGTCAGACGTGTATGGATCCTCTTGTCTCAGCCTCTCCAGTGCTGGGATTACAGGTGTGCACCACCATGCCCGATTTCATTGGCCAACTTTGTATGTGGCCTGGGCAGCATATGACAGCAGGGATTGAGCCCAGGTCCTTGCAATTGCCAGGCAGGTGCTTAGACTGCTGAGCTGTGACCCCTGTCTTGAAATTTTATACATGATGATTAATTTGCTTTCATCCCCTGGATGCGAGGATAGTTTAACATATATAAATCAATAAATGAAGTATACATAAATAGGCCTAAGGATTAAATCAAATTAAATTTATTAAAGGCTGGGAATAAAGTAATGGCAAAGCTCTAGAAGACACAGACATAAGCAAAACTTCCTGACTAGCAATATAAATGTCCAAGAGCCGGGCGTGGTGGCGCACGCCTGCAATCCCAGCACTCGGGAGGCTGAGGCAGGAGGATCTGTGAGAGTTCGAGACCAGCCTGAGCTACAAAAGGTGAGCTCAAGGCCAGCCTGAACTGCATGGTGAGACCCTGTCTCAAAAAGACAAAAAAAAAATGTCCAAGAAATAGCACAAAATCTAATTGATATTATCATGTTGAATTAAAAATATTTTGCACAACAAAGTGAAGAATTAATATAATTGTAGAGACAGCTTACAGGATGGGAAAAGTTTTAATAAAATGATCCTCAGCCAGAAGATTAATATCTAGAATATAAAAGTACTCTTAAAAATAACGGCATCATTTTTGTTCATTAGGAAAATATAAATGCTCAAACTCCAAAAATTTCTGGGGAGAACAGAGTCAAGGACTCAAGCAACAACAAATCTGGCAAAGAAGTTAGGAGAAAGTACCCGCTCTACACTGTAGGTAGTGTCAACTAATACAAATACTATGGAAATCAGTATGATGATATCTTTTTAAATTAATTTTTTGTGATATCTTAAAAAAACTAAAAAGCACTCCTTCCCCACTGCTCACTCCCTCTTGCTGCTTCCTTTCCTCTTTCCTCTCTTCCTGTAACCCCCAGAAAACACAAAGGTACACATTCACAGGTTCACAGAGGTAGGTTTTATAGTGTACTATCACTGGAAAGTGTGTAATTTCAAAACTACCGCAGTTCATCATTGATGGCACACAGGCCAAGGGCCACTTCTCAGATTGTACAGATGCTTGGGGCCTCTCAAGCCATGGAACTCAGTTCTATTTTCGTGGGTCTGAGGTTCCCTAGCCTTGGGTGAACCTCTTCAGGCCCCTCTTTGCCTGGGGACTCCTGGGACATGTATGGGTTCCCATGGTCTCACGTCGGGTTCTGATGGCACTGCTTGATTTCTTGAATGACACAGGGAGATCATAGAAGAGCACTGGTTTGGCTGAGAGGTGGACAAGTGATAGGAGCATGGGTTTCATGAGAAAGCAGTATAGTCAGGACCAGTAAGGGTCTTGGCACGGTTGTCAAGGGAACAAAGGAGAAGGTAGGATGGTCTACTTGCCTTGTCTTTAACTTTACGCACTGAAAGAGTCATTCCTTCTCAGAAGGGTTCTTGGTTCCATATTTTTAGCAGATCTGTGCTGCTGGCGCTTGCCAGTTGAGTGTTTGGCCATTCTTCCTAGCAGAGGCCCACCCTCTAGCCTGCCCTAGGTGGCTCAGTCTTCCCTTTATATAGCTGTCGCTAAGGTGGCCACGCCCTTGGGCTTTGTTTCATCAGAAAGTTAACAGCCAATGATTGCCCTGAGTAGGCAGAGAGGCTTTGACATCACAAACCATCATTTGGACTGATCCACAGGAAAGGATGGGCATGGTGAGTCCAACATGGTATATTTACAGAAGAGAACAATTATGTGGCATCCCTATAAAGCTTTCTCAAACTGGTTTCCCACTCCTTCTATCTACCTGTAATCAGTTTTGCTTGATACATTTCCAGGAAGAGGGTCTTTCCTCCATACTATTACTAAAGCCAGCCCTATGCAGTGGTATATTCTGCTCTCTCTTACCTTTCCCTAAGTACCACAACCTTTAATAACAGAGTCATACCTAAGATAATGGAGATATGTCCACCACCTTTCATTCCTAGTAAATTATCTCATGCACTTGGAACACTACTTCTTGACTACCTTGTTATTGTGTTTTTTTTTCTTTTTTAAATTTTATTTTCAGCAATAAAGACAAAAGCAAAAGTATATAAGGGAAACAAGGACAAAAACAGATCCCATACCATAATACATATCTTACAGATTTTTAAAAGAAGTACAGCTAATTTCTAATGGTGGATGTATTTCCTATTTTTATCATCAAATCTGTTGCTCAGACTGAGACATAACATTAAGATTGCACATATTATTGAATATTATTGCTTACTTTCCAAACCTTAAATTTCTTTTTTTGTGTTTCTTTTTTAAAAATATTTTTGAAAAATTATTTTAAGATTGCAGCAGCTGGGATTTGATACCTGGCATGCCTTGCCAGCCTTGCCTTGGGGAATGCTAAGATGGCTGCTGAGACTGGCCTGGTGGAGTGCATCAATAATACCTATCCACAGGGAGGCTGAAAGCAGGCGAATCACTACAAGTGTGATTTACATAGTGAGACACTGTAGACCTAGACCCTGTAGATCACGTTCTAAATACATGAAAATATTGTAAAGAGAGTATGGTAATGATTGATATGACATTAGAAATAGTACCCATTTAGAAAACCAAGACAAGAGATGTTCAAGCATGGCTTTTGTATTAAACCTTGCTGTTCTCAATGTAATTGATTAGATCACAGATATCAGCATACAGAGTTAGTCAAGGTGTAAACTTTATACATTAACTGTTATCTTGAAAAAACTGATGGAACTTATTAGTACAATCATCTCACCCATCCTTTATATATACTTGCATTTCCCTGTTCTTTTTTTCTATGTTTTCTCCTATCTCTCATGTTCATTATTTAACCTTTAAGTTCCATTTTTTTCTCATTTATTATTTCTGTTATACCTTTCAGGTTTTTTTTTTTTTTTTTTTGGCGGGACTGGGGTTTGAACTCATGACCTTGCACTTGCCAGGCAGGCACTTGTGCCATGGAGCTACGTTCCCAGCCCCTTCAGGTTTTAATATCTTTAATTTCAGTTCATACACTAGGGAAGCATTGCAATGTTTACATATGTGGGGCTGATTTATCTCACTTCTGACTGTAGCCTCTAATTGGATACACTGCCCCATGAAGGATTCAAGTTTGTCTTTCTTTATACCTGACTACTATTCCATTGTATAAAGAAATATGACAACTTTTTCATCTATTCCTCAGGTGATGGGCATTTTGGTTGCTTCCGAGTTTTGGCTGATGACAAATTGTGCTACAATAAACATGGGTGTACATATATCATTAAGGTATTTTTTTTTCAATTTTTGGGGAAAATTCTCATTAGGGAAATAGCTCAGAAGGAGATTTCTAGCTCAGTTTTTTGAGAAGTCTGAACACTGATATTCAATAGTGGTTTTACCAGTCCCACTAACAGTGAAATGTTCCTTTTTCCCAGAACCCTCTGTAACATTTGTTCTTAGGTCATTTCTTTATGATAGTCATTCTTCCAGCTGTCAGATAGTATGTCAGTGTTACTTTAATTTGAATTGCTCAAGTGGCCAGTGCTGTGTAGAGTTTTTTCATGTATTTGTTTGGCTCTTACATTTCTTCCTCTGATAAGTGAGTATTTACCTCAGATGCTCATTTTTAGATTGAGTCCTTAAATTTTGGTGTCCTAATATTTTTATATATTCTAGCTAGAAGACCTTTGTCTGAGTGATTAATGGTTAAGATTTGTTCCAAATTCATGGGTTGTCTTTTAACTCTGTTGCAGATATCTTTTTTTTTTTCTTTTGTCTTTTTGAGACAGGGTCTCACTGTGCAGTTCAGGCTGGCCTTGAGCTCACTTTTGTAGCCCAGGCTGGTCTCGAACTCACAGCGATCCTCCTGCCTCAGCCTCCCAAGTGCTGGGATTACAGGCGTGCGCCACCACGCCCGGCTGTTGCAGATATCTTTTGATGTGCAGAAACATCTCAATTAGAGGAGTTTCCAGTTGTTGATTCTTTGAAGTATTTCCCATGTAGTTTAATTTTTGTTCATGAACTGCCTCTCTACCCCTATGTCTTCACGATTTACATCTACCTTCCCTTCCAGGAGATTTAGTGTTTCTGTTTTAATGTTTAGATCTTTAATCTATATTGACTTTAGTTTAGGGTTTGGTAATTGACTCATTTCTAGTTTCAATTTTTGGCATGGGGAGAACCAGTTTTTCCAACATCATTGTTCAAGAGGCCGTCTTTCTTCCAGTGAACACTGTTGGCCCCTTTGCCAAAGATAAGATGGCTGATCATGTTTGTAGCTGTATCTTGATCTTCTAATCGGTTCAATTGATACTTGGTTCTTTTTTTTTTCTGTTACCATGATGGCTCTATCACAATAGCTTTGTAGCATAATTTCAAGTCAGGGATTGTAATGCCTCCAGCTGTTCATTTGTTGCCCAGGATTACTGTCATAGTTTGTGTGTAGTTGTCCCCACAAAGACTCATGTATATCGTAGGGAAGACCCTGCTGGAGGAGCAGTGAGTGCCCTGAGGGGCATGGCCAGAGGATGAGGGCAGAGCTTGAGGGGTGGGGCTTGACAGGCTCCAGACGTTAAACTGGCAGCTTGCACTCTGCAGCCATTCCCTGCCAGGCCAGTGACCTCCCTAGGAGGTGAGCAGAGTGTCCTTCTTGACATGGTGATGCCCTAGCCTCTCCTCCAGGCTCTGTAATGTGGGTCAGCAGTGTCTGTGATTGAGGTTGCCCAGGGAGGGAGGAGATGTTTGCACAAGACAGAGGCACTGACCCTCTCTCCTGAGCAACTAAGGTTTCAAGTTGTCACTATGTAATTCAGGCTCCTTTAAAGTGTGAAACCTCCAGCAATGGTGAGCTAAATAATCCTTCCCTAACTTTGAATGTTGGGTATTTGCACCAGCAACAAGAGAAATGTAACTATTACACTTGCTTTTGCTATTCTTGGTCTGGTTTCAAATAAATTTTAGAATGTTTTTTCTAAATCTGTTAGGTGCATTGATGGTTATTTTGATAGGTATTGCATTAAATCTATAACAATTTTGGGGCCATGGCCATTTCTGCAATGTTGATTCTTTCTATTGAGGAGTAAGGAACATCTTTCCATTTTCAAATTCTTGCTCAATTTCTTTTAAAAGTATTCTGTAATTTTCATTTTTCCACATCATTCACTTCCTTAGATAGATTAATTCCTAGGTATTTCACTTTTTCAATGCTATTATGAAGGGTATCGTCTCTCTAATTTCTCTCTCAGTGTGTTTGCTATCTGTTATGAATTTCCAGTTTTACCACACTGTGGTCAGATAATACACATGTGACAAATCTGATTTCTTGCATATATGTAAACATGACCTATAGACTAGTATGTGGACTGTTTTAGAAGACATTGAATGTGAGACTGTAAAGAACGTGTATTCAGATGTGAGACTGAAAAGAACATGTATTCAGATGTTTTTGAGTGAAATATTGTATATATGCCCTAAGTCCATTTGTTCAAAGGTCTGGTTCAGTTCTACTACCTCTTTGATAATTGTTTTTCTGTTTGATTTATTTTTTTTTTGATTGATTTATTTTTTAGAGATAAGGATATGTTAAGGTCCCATATTAAGATTGTAGCACTGGTGGGCCAGCCAAGTATCTCAGCAATCAAAGCACCTGCTTACAGGAAAGTATAGGGATGGGGGTTCAATCCCCTACTCTGCTGGCCTTGCCCTGGAGGCATACTGAAATGCAGATTGAAGCTGGGTGTGGTGGTACATGGTTTTAATTCCAGAACTTGTGAGGCTGAAAACAGGAGGATCACTATGAGTCTCATCTGTGTAGTGACACCCTGTAGTTCCTCTAGTAAACACATAGAAAAGAAGATGGTGTTATTGTACATTAGATTTTCATGTCCATTAAAATTTGTAATATACAGTTGGGTGCTCTCGTATTTGGTAAACACATGATTATGATTGTTACCTCTTCCAATATAGTGTCTTCATTATTTTAGTTGATCATTCTACTCTGAAGCTCAGATTGTCTAAGAATAGAATTTCTACCTCTACTTTTTTCTGAGGTGTTGGAGCATGTAGTATCATTTTCCAACATTTCATTTTCAGTCTGAATTTATGAGTTAAATGTATTTCTTGTATACAACATATTTTTGGATATTGTTTCTTAATCTACTCTGCCAAAGAATATTTTACCTTTCTTCTGTTTGTTTGCTCTATTTTCTGGGTTCGTTCCCTTGTCATTCTTGGAAATGTTTCCATTTTGATCCTTTTCCAGAATATGTTTTAGGACTTTGTGTAGTGTCGACTTTTTCTTCATGAAATTCTATAATTGTTTTGGTTGAGGAAGCATTTTACTTCTTCATTAAACTGAAAGTGAGTTTTGTAGGATATATGATTATGGGTTGGAATTTGTTTTCTTGTAGAACTTGAAATACTTTGTTCCATGCTTCTCCTCCTCCTCCTTCTCCTGTTAGCCATTTGATGCCCCGAATAAATCTGCTTGCGTTAGAATGTGTGGTCTGGTAGATTGCATGGGTTCATAACTAACATTTTGTGCCAAAACCCTGGGAGGGTGCCAAAACATCCGCTGGTCCTTTCTAAATAGGACCTTGTCACAGTCCACCACAGGCCCTTCTGTGCAGACCATTAGCCTTGGACCTCCCTTGCTGGCTTAACCACCCATGTCACCTAAAACTGTGAGTATTCCCTTCTCACTGATTCAATCTATCTTAAAATTCAAATGTTTCCCGTTGTCCAACTTGTTTAGGGGGGAAGGCAAAGAGGGCCAGCCACTTCCTTCTTTGAGACTTGATGCCTATAGTTGACTCCTTTCAATTTCCAAGGCTCCCTTCCTAACTTTAGCTCAGATGAGATCACTTTATGTACTTTCATTTTCTCTTCTCTTTGTCTTGAAAATAAATGTTCCTGGACAACTCACTCGCCTCTGCCTCCAACCCTCTCCCTTGTGACTTCTTCGTCTTATAAGTGGATTTGATGGCCTCTAAACTCCTTCAGGGTTCCATCTAGGATTTCTCCAACACTGACATTTTCTTCTGCTCTTTTGTTCTCTATTTCACCCTGATTTCTCCCTGAGGATGACTATGTCTAATCTCGACACCTCATCTGCACATCTCAGCTAACCCGGGCCCTACTCTACAAAGTTGTGTCAAAATGCCAAAGCACTCCTTCCTTGTACTTAGCCTCCTTTCCAAGTGGGGATGCCTGTTCACAGTTCTTTGGCTCTACATACATTTTTTGGGACTCTCAAAACAAAATCATTGTCTTCAGTCTCCTCTCCCCTGCCCCACTCTGTCTTCTCATCATTATTGGAATTTTTTTAATACCCTCACACAACTATTCTTCTGTCCTAAAGTGTCTTAAGTCTCTCTTTAGAGGCCCCTTAGCCAAAGTCCCTATGGAGTTCCCACCTTGGGACTCAGATGGGCAACATGTGAGGCTCTTTGGAGTCAAAACCCCCATCCTGAGCCCCCTGTCTATCTACCAAACCTCTCTGCTCTGCATTCCCCTATTTGCTGTGGCCAGCCTGCACCCAACACCAGTACAGATGAGCTGAGTCTGACTGAGATTTTTAGTCCCAGATTGAGGAGAAGCTGTCGCCACAGTTCTTGTCAGAGTGTTATTACCCTTGTGTCCTGCTAAGGACGAGTGGTTCCCCCTCCCAATACCAAAACTGTAGGCCCATTTCCAAATTTTTCTCTGCTCAGGGGCAGAATAGACTGTGTTCACGTTCCCTGGTAGATGGTCTGAGGAAACACAGCTACACCAGTCCCTGAGGACCCTACACCCAAGTCTTAAAGTCAGACTCAGCTCAAATTCTGTCACCACAAAAAATATTCATTCCTGACCACCAGAAGAAAAACCTTTTAACCCCTTAAAACTCCTGCTATTGCAGCAGCAAATGGCTACAAATCCCTTAAAAGCCTTTACTTGCTCTATAGACATGTCCCACTTCCACACCCACAACCAGCTCAGCCTTTTGTTTGTCTCTTTCTGTCAGATCAGATTCCTCTCCACCCCACCCCACAGAGTTATCATTGGAGCCATTGTGCCTGCTGCCCACTGCTCTGACTACAAGTTGCCACTCTCAGTGTTTACACCATTGGCCGCTACTGGCCACTACCAGAGCTGAGATGGCAATTGAAACGACATGGTGGTGCATGCCTATAATCCCAGCTCCTAGGAAGCTGTAAACAGGAAAATCACTATGAATCTGATCTAGTAGTAAGACCGAGAATACCCTGTAAATCCTTTCCTAAACTAAAAAAAAAAAAATCAAACAAACAAACAAAAAAAAACCAACAGCAACAACAAAAAAACACCTTTTGTGATGTTATGCTCAAGTGTCCATGTTAAATGGAACAATATCATTAAGCTTCTCTTTTGGAATTTTAACAACTTAAGTTTGCAGACCAAAAAAATAGAGGAAAAGAAGGGCTACATAGATAACCAATACTTTGGCCCTAACCCTTCAAGATCAGTGAGGACTCAGGACATAAAAGAACCTATACTGTAACAGCCTATCACTCAACTGTGTCCCAATTTTTCTCTACAAGGAGATTATGGGACTACAGAGGAAAGGGATCGAAGATGTATAGTGTGCCTAAAGAGAGTTATCTAGAGAGAAAAATTTCTCTCAGGCTTTCACAGAGAGCAAACTGGTCAAGCAATGACCGTGACTTGTGCAGATGGCTAACACTGACAAAAGGTCTACAAACTGCCTTACATGGTTTCAGAGTAAATCCTGTGGGGACCTGACTGACTCTGTCAAATACAGAGGTTACATTTTTTGTTATCTAGGTCTTGCTCTATCTTGGTCTTGTAAACATCCAGCCGAAAAGTCTAACCATGAGGTATAAGAAGTAAAGCCACATTAATATGTGGAGCTGGAAAAGGCTCAAGTCAACAGCTTCCAAGACTGCCAGTTCTGCTAATAACCCACTACTGTTATGGACTACTGGACTATATATACAGCTACTTTCTCTTAGTTCAATGAGAAGAAAGGTTTGTACTAATGGTGTTTGTACAAAATATCAAGTATGCATCTTGTATTCTGAACAAACACTATGAAGACAACAATATGCGATATATTAATTATTGTAACTGTCCTACTAACCTGCTGTGAAACTCTCATTGCTATCTATTTCTTATTAAAATTAATTTTAAAAAAAGAAAAAGAGAAGACACTCATAATAATTTGGCTTCAAGCAAAAAACTAAGGTTTTCTCCTAAAAGTTGCTACACTGAATACATTGACTTTCACTTGAGATATTTCTAAGAGGTTCATATCAAGCCAAAATGAAGTCATCAGTTAAATGATAATTTTCTCATCATTTGTTGTGATTTTTAAGTGACACCACTACATATGACTGCTGATATCAAATGTTCTCTGAAAAAAAGTTTAACTACTGTCTGTTAACATTCTGCAAGAATTTAACTGCTAAGATGTCTATGATTGATAAGAAATAATAGTTTTCTGGTCACACTTTATATTTCAAGGTATTTGATAATCAAATATATTGCTCTCCTGAAAAAAAATGGCTGTTATTAATTCCTATTTCATATTCCGATCTGCTCATGAGATTCATGCCAAGCTAAAAAGACAAATCGCAGCCGTCAAACATCACAAAGAAACTTACTTAAACTGACTTTCTATGTCTTCCATAACAGAGACCAAAGTTAACTGTACATATGTGGCAACTTGTGGTGGTGATGCTCAGGACTCCCATCAAAGTAAAAACTTAACAAGATAATGCTGAACCTAAACAATGCTGCCACCCAAGTTCTTCCTGACAAGTGCAGCAACGGATGCTGGGCACAAGCCTGCTCCAACTTAGAGCCACCAATGGTTCCATCTACAATCTCAAGGGTCACTGGAAATGTAACTGCCCTGTGTGCTAGAGAACAAGTACATCATCCAGTTCCCTACCCTCACAGGAAAATTCACCAAAGCCAGATCCAGCAATATTTGACTTGCTTGGTCTTGCCACTGAATAGAAACAACAGAGCTTGGGGTCCAAGTCTCACTGAGCATTTCAGTTAAAAAAAAATTTCTTGCTTACATGGACACCATATATAGTGTTCTTTCTGATTTCTAAAGTTTCAATATTAGATCCATATTCTCCACAGTGGGTATTTTTATTTCTTCGAGACAGGGTCTCGCTATGTAGTACAGGCTGGCCTTGAGCTCACTTTTGGTAGCCCAGGCTGGTCTTGAACTCCCATTGATCCTCCTGCCTCAGCCTCCCGAGTGCTGGGATTACAGGCATGCGTCGCCATGCCAGGCTAACAGTGACTATTGATGGCCAACCTACATGATGCCTTCAGACAAGCCCATTCTTTGCTCACTCCAGATACTGTTCTTCACTCATAATTTCCTTATAATTCCACACTACTCCATATCTCTTATGGGGAGAGATCTCATTCAAATGTCTACCTCACCTGTCTTCCCACAGTGCTCATTGTATAAACCTAGCCTCAGTGTACAGCCAGATCCTCGCTCCCCTTTTCCTTGTTGATCACATACTCTGAGACTCTTCCAGTCCCACTCATGCCACACAAGCTACTGCTACACTGATGTGCCTCAGAGATCACATAGCCTTTCCCTACATTCTCCAATACCCAAATAGCCCTGAAACATCAGAGAGGACTCAAGCCCATCATTTACCATCTCATTACTCCTCCCCTTCAATATAGTCATGATAAAATGACACATTCAGATTATAGACTTTCTTCTTGCTTCTACACAGACCAACAATCTCACCAGGTTTTGCCTGTACATGTCCATTCCAAGGCCTGATCTCACAGCCATTCTACCTACCCTTTTCCCTAACAGCCTTTGGGCATTGATTTTTCCATTTTCAACTTCCCTCTTCCCACAGTCTCACATGTTCAGCATATGTCCAGACAAGCAACACAAAAGAAACATACATCTGTTTTTGTGTGGCATCTCAATACATAAAACTGCATTTTCCTTTGACTCATTCTCCTAGGTCCCTCATAGGTGTTGCTGTTATGTTCATAGTAGCACCATCCTTCATCTCCCTCATCCACAATACTCTCATCAGATTAACAATCCAAAATTTTAACCAAACACTTCTCTCAAATTACGCCTACCATGCCTTGGTCCAAGAGACCCCTTGAGTGAATACAACTACTCACCCTGATCTTCAGACTCATGGACCCATGCTACTGTTCAGCAAGAAGTAGCCAGCTAATTTCTTCACTCTTTTTCTATCAAATAAAGTCTGGGATAATAGGTTTGGACTCAAAGTTCCCGGGCACTTTGCTCCAAACATTTCCTCCCTTGGTTTCCTAGGTTACCTACACCAACCCCAATCCTAATCCTGCCCCATATTGTACTCTGGGTGTCAGCTTATTCCCTTCTGATGTTACAAAATTAAACCACAAGAAAGATAATTGATGGCCACCTGTGATCTGGCTATTCAATCCTGCAGTCACCCTCACTAAATAATCATATAAAGTCTCATGTACTCCCTCTATTTGCTGATGTCTTGGTCTGCTAGACAGCCACCTTAATTGTTGCCCCCAATAAATCTTCTACTCCTGTCAAAATGCCTGGTCTGGTCCATTCTGTGTGTTTGTTCCTAACACTCTATTTTTTTTTTAAATCAGTGTCTTTAGAAACATTTATTGATTCTTTCTTTATAGATTCTTTTACTTGGGATATCATTGCTGATCTGATTTCCTCTGAACACTTCTGCAGTTGTTTATTTCAGATGTTATTTCTTCTGATCTGCATTCCTCTATATGCTTCTGCAGTTTTTTTATGTAAGGTGCTATTATTTCAGAGATTTCAGTTGTGTGATTTCGAATTTTCTCTATGCTAGTGTCTGCTTTGTTTGTTCTGGGTGGTCTCAGGGCATGAGATTGCATTTCTATCCTTTTCTTTGCCATTTTCTGTTTCAGAGGGAACTCATTATTTTGATTTCTGTGATATTTCTTTTGTGAAACTTTGATAGCAGTTAGGTATATCACTGTGATCAGAGCCTCTCTGTAAAGAGTCTGTTCTTTGGGTTTCCTTCCTGTGCCAGATATCCTGGTTTTGTGTGTGTCTCAAGATTTTGCCCTGTCTATTGATGGAGAGTGAGATATTGGTTTTTGTTTGCCACTGTTCTCCATCCTTTGGCATAGCACTTTGTTGAGTTTTATCACCCATGAACCTCCAAATATTACCCAAGAGAGAACATGTGTTTAAGGCTGATATCATTTCCTCTTTGTAATAATATAATTAGCAATACTAGTAATGGGTAGTGAGATTTAGCAATTGACAAACTTTTGTAACTAATGGGTCTTAGACCATAAGAGCAAACATTATGACTATACAGCTGAGCAGATATTTAATTGAGAGTTTATATTTAAATTAGTTATTTTAAGTTCTGCATGGTCACCTCCCCCTGAAGTATTTGGAGTTTTCCAGGCAGACTACATCACCCCAGTTACCTGTTGCCACCTCTGTTTTAAGAAGATGCTTCTATAAGTCTGGGTCTAGATTTTGTTCCCCACTGGGCCTAGCAATATGCTTCAGGTCACAGGGTTGGGAGCTACTGAACTTGATCGTGACCAATTGGGCGTAGCATGAGTCTGGCTGTTGTGCTCAGTTCTTTCTGGCTGTGATCCATGGAAGTGACCCTGCTGTAAACTGCTGGCTAGATGTTCTGCTCCTGGTTTAACCCACTGGGTCTCACATCTAGCTGTTCTTCTGGGAGTTTTGCTACAGGGTCGCACACTGAGCCTTTCTACTGGACTTCTATAGTTCAGTCCCAAACTAGCCTCATTATAACAGTTCCACCGGCCAATTGCAAAGTGAGCATCCCTGTATGAGTTCCACTGCCCAGTCCCCCCCACTATTGTTTTAACTCACATTCTTCCAATGTGTAATATTCTAAACATTTTTCACATATACTTTGGTTAATTTTAAATCACCTGCAATGTGACAGTTCATTTAGACTGCACATTTTTATTGGATCATTTATTTTAGAGGAATCATAATGAATTTTTAAATATATCTTTAAAACTTGAATAATTGGATTTGAAATTAAATAAAAATTGCATTTCTTTGAATTGAATGCATGGAATAATAATCAGTTATTTTCTATAACCTCAGTATTTCTCATATGTACCATGCCATCAACACTTCTTCTACTTTAATGCTTGGATGCAGAAGGCTTTGACTGTTATTTTCTTAATATTTGAAATAATAAATCCATGTCCTTTGCAGGATTTTTCTTAAAAATGCATTAGAGAGATATGTGTAATACAATATGTGCAGTACTAAAATTTTGTAACATTTTACTTTCTTTCAAACTTATACCTGATACCAATTATGGGCTTTCACTCCCAGAACTTCTTATACATTTTTATCTCTCATGATTAGAATGAAAATAATTATAAAATGACTTGATTTTATCTGATTCTCAGGATGTAACACTATTTCTTCTCTAGTGTTAGTTTGTTCTCGAGTGGACATGGTCTGACAGTGACTCAAACCTGTTTTCTAATTAACTTATTATTTGAGTTGGCCAAGTTATGACAACATGCACAACAGGGGATTGCTAATGTTTTTCAAATTACTATTCACAGTAAAATATTTGCTTTATATTTTTCACCATATCTTGCTTCCAATTTTCATAGTTATAAAGCTGGTCAATACTTTTGTAAATCATGTCTTCATTTCCTGAAATCACCTTTATGGGCAAGTGCTGAAACACTCCAGCTCTCAGTTGAGGAGAGATTAAATTCAGATTCTCCTGTTTTAGTTCACAAAGCTTCCTAAGAAGCACTCAACCACTGTAGCTTCCACTAGGATAGGGGTTCCCAACAAGAATCATAGTGTTCTATGTCTTTATAGTATTTACACTGACTATAATTAATTCATTTATGATGTTAAGTACTTCATTTGTCAATTCTTACTGCAAATTTACAATAGTCTTCTGAAGCTGTTATTCTGATCTTCATGACAACATGAACTGTTACAGGTTTACAGACTGCTGTAAGGTTATTGCCATAGAATAAAAGGAAATAAATTTCCACAACAGACTGAAATTCTGCACATAATCTTATAATAATTTCCAATGTCAGAGTTTGTTGAGATGGCTGCTCGCCCCGACCACAACTTCCCCATCCAGATCCCAGGCCTGGTACGAGTGTGGGATCTTCAGCTTGGCAAGTTCACACTGTGGAACCCTTCACATTCAGACCCCAGGCCTGGTGTGTGTGTGGCAGGCACATTTGCCTACTTACTAAGACCACAATTTCCCCATCTGGACCTCAGGCCTGGAACTTGTGGGAACTTCCACACACTACCTAGACCTTCCTACATCAGATGGGTCTCTCTGCAGAGAGACTGGGGTTCAGACCCATCTAGCTAATCCAGGAGCTGAATATCTTGCCAGAGGGGCAGTGTAGGTTCACTTCCATGGGCTGCATCAGGAAGAAGCTGAACACAACAACAAGACCCAGCCAGGCACAGCTGGATGTGTCCAAACTTGGTAGATCCAGAATCAGTAAGCTAAGACACTTTTTTCGAACCAGAATTATGAAAGTGTCTTCCCTCTTTTTGTCTTGATGCACAGAGGAGGCAACAGGTTACTGCAGGAACTAGTCTAACTGGAAGACCCCAGGTACATTAAGGGGAGGAAATCAGACAAAACTTAGGAGACGTAATTAAATACAAATTTCCAATTTAATATCTGCTTAGCTACACAGATATAATGTTTGTTCTTATGGTATAAAATACAAACCCATTCTTACAAAAGTTTTTCAACTGCTAATTATAACTACCCATTACTGGTATTCCTAACTAGTTCTATAAATACAAAAATATAATTCCATAACTGTATAATCCCTCTTGGGGAAGAATTTCCGTAGGCACTAAGGGCATAACTGCACCAAAGCTCTACAACAAAGGTCATAGGACAGTGCTATACAAAATGACAAAGAGAAGGAGAAAAATGCAATCTGCGGCCATGAGCACACACAGAAAAAATGTAGGAGACACTAATATAGAAGAAAATGGTAATCACACAGCTGAAGTTTCTTAATAACATCTGAAGGAAAGAGACAACTATAGAAAGTTATGGAGCAAACCACATAGAAATAACATTTGAAATAAAAAAGAAATATCTGAATTGAGATCATCTGAAGTACAGAAACAACTGAAGAAAGGTATAGAAGAAATGAGATCAGAAATAAATACTGAGGTAAAAAAGAGAAATCTCTTAATTATAGCTTTTTGAAGTAAAGGAACAACAGCAGGAATGTAGAGAGAAAATCAGATCAAACATAAACTGTGAAGTAAAAAGAAAAGGCTCACTACAATGAAAGACAATAACTTTCTAATGAAGACACTGACAAAAACTTATAAGAGAAGAGAAAATGATAGATTCCTTGAATGAGCAATATAGGAAAGAAATAGAGCACATGAAGCAAACTCAAAGAGATACATAGGAACTTAAAATTACAATTAGAAACTGGCAAAACCATTTCAATGAGAGTAAAGATAGGGCTTCCAGATCTTGAAGACATCATTGCATCTAGTGAAAAGGTAAGAAAGGATCTCTTAAAAAGAACTAGGACGCAGGAAAAAATCATTCAACATTTGTAAGACAATGAAAGGATGAACAACGTGAGACTAATAGGGATCATCAAGAAAGAAGGAGTCAATGCAAACGATACAAAAAGAATATGGGTAGAAGTAATAGCAGAAAACTACCAAAATATGGGGAAAACAATCTGGTATTCAAGTAACTGAAGCATGTAGAATTCCAAAAAATATCAACTCGATTAAAAACACACCCAGACATATAATATTCAACATTCCAGAAATCCAGCACAAGAACAATATAGTTAAGCCTCTAAAGAAAAGAAACAAATTGCATCTAAAGGAAAACTCATTAGAATAATGGGCAGATTTCTCTTCACAATCCATGAAGTCAAGAAGTTCATGGAGCAGAGTACTTCAAGTCCTTGATGAAAACAAACTGCAGCCCAGAATGGTGTACACTACAAAACTTTCTTTCAAGTTTGATGGAGAAGTGAAATACTTCCATGACAAAGACAACTTCCATGACAAAGAATTTCATGATGGCAAAGTTTATTCTACACAAACTAGTAAAAGATATTCTAGACAGGGACTAAAATGACTAGGACTCTAAGAATGAGAACAGAAAGAACTCCCCAATTAGGGTCAAAATGAGAAAAGGAGTACATAATAGCAGGGAAATAATATTTCAGTCATAAATCAATGCATTTAAGTTATTATCATAAATGTGAATGGACTGAATTTACCAATTCAAAAGAAATAGATTGGCATAATGGATTTGGGAGTAAAATCCAATAATATACTGTATACAAGAAACACATTTAACTCATAAAGAAATTCATAGGCAGAAAGTCAAAGGATGGAAAAAAATACTACATGCCCAAGCACCTCAGAAAAAAGTAGAGGTAGCAATCCTGTTTGTGGATAGTCTCAACTTCAAACCAAGAATGATCAAGCAAAATAAGGAAGTTCACTGCATACCTGTTAGGGGAAACATTCAGGAGGAAGAGGTAACACTCATAAATATGTATGCATCCAATTCAAGAGCATTCACATATATATGAACCATCTTAATCGATATGAAAATATAATATACAATACTACAATGTTAACAGGAGTCTTTAACACCTCATTATCTCAAAAAGATATGTCAAACAAATATACAAAAGAGCAAAGAAGTATCAGAAATGAATCAGAACTTAGACCAACTGGATGTAGTGGATATATACAGTGTTCCACCCAGCCACATCTCAATACATATTTTTTCAGCTGCACATTGGATACTTTATGAAATAGAACACATACTAGTCCATAGGTCATGCTTAAGTATATGCAAGAAAAAATATTCTATGTATATTATCTGAGCATAAGGTAAAGAAATTGTTAATGAATGACAAAAAATCCCACAAAAGCCACAGGAAGACGTGGAAATTTCTTTTTTTGTCTTTTTGAGACAGGGTCTCACTATGCAGTTGAGGCTGGCCTTGAGCTCACTTTTGTAGCCCAGGCTGGTCTCGAACTCGCATCAGTCCTCCTGCCTCAGCCTCCCGAGTGCCGGGATTACAGGTGTGCGCCACCATGCCCGGCAAGACGGGAAATTAAACAACAAACTTATCAGCACTCAATTGGTTAAAGAATAAATTAAACAAGAATTAAACAATATCTAAAATTTAATGAAAATTCAAGCACAATTTATTGGTACTATGGGATTCAATGGAAGCAGTTCTTGGAGAGAAATATACAGTAATGAATTGACACATTAGGAAAACCGAATGGGAACCAATAAATACTCTAATGATGCACCTCAAACATCTAGAAAAGGAAGAGCAAACCAAACCCAGGCTCAAAGACGGGAGGAAATTATAAAGATTAGAGCAGAAATAAACTTAATTGAGATGAAGAAAACAATGCAATGAATTAACAAATCAAAAGTTGATTATTTGAAACATTAAATAAAATTGATAAACCCATAGCTAACCTCATCAAAAAGAGGAAACAAAGGACTCCAATTCAAGTAATAATTAATGAAAAGGGTAAAATTCCCACAGACACAGTGGAGATTCAGAAGGTCATTAATACTTACTTTGAGAATCCTTGCTCTAACAGAATTGAAGACACAGAAGAAATGGCCAGATTCTTTGAAAGGTATGTTACCAAAACTGAATCAAAAAGATATAAGAACTCTCGATAACCCAATCACACCCAAGGAAATACAAAATTCAATAAAAAACTACCAATAAAAAGGTCCAGGTATTGATGGATTCACAGCCAAAATCTATAAGAAATTTGCAGAAAATACAATCCCAATACTCTTTAAAGTCTTCAATGAAATTGAAGCGGAAATGATCCTCCCAAAATCATTCCTGGAGGCAGGTATTATACTCATACCAAAAAAAGAGAAACATGCAAAGAATACAGAGAACTACAGGCCAATCTCTCTTATGAATACAGATGCAAAAATTCTCAATAGAATCCTGGCAAATAGTGTACAGCAAATCACCAAGATTATATGCCATGACTAAGTAGGATTTATTTCACGGATGCAAAGATGGTTCTACATATACAAATCTATAAATGTAATACATTATCCCAATAGAGCTAGGTTCAGAAATCACATGACCATCTCCATTGATGCAGAAAAGGCTTTCAACAAAGTCCCACACTCATTCATTTTCAAAGTCCTATAGAAAATTGGAATATATGGCCTCTACCTCCACCTGATAAAAGCCAGCTATGATAATCTAATGGTACCATAATTTTAAGTGGGGTGAAACATAAATGTTTTACTCTCAGAAACAACTACAAATACACTCAGTCATATCTTTGAGAAAGAGACCAAATATGCTTACTGGAAGAAAGATAGCCTCCTTAAGATATGCTGCTTGCAAAACAGGATTTCTACATGCCATAACCTACAACTTGACTTAGGTCTTTCACCATGCACTAAAGTAAAGTCAAAATTATTTAAAGATCCAAACATTTAAACAGAAACACTGAATCTCCTGGAAGGAAATTTAGGAGGAAATATTGAAGACATTGGGGCAGGCAAGCAGTTCATGTACAAAAAGTAAACTACAGGGCTTAATAATACTTGATAGAATTAATAACTGAGACCTCCTCTTATTAAGAAGTTTATGAACATCAAAAGATATTAGCAACAGTGGAAGAAGACAACCCACAAATTATGAGAAACTCCTAACTAATAAGCTCTGAGACAAAGATCTTCTCTCTAGAATGTATAAAGACTTAAAATCATTAGGACCTTGTTATGATTTGTGTGTAGGTGTCTCTGTAAAGCTTCATGTAGTCATGGAACAGCTTTTGGAGTTTGTGATTATTGTGCGTGTGAGTGTGGGTGTTGTATTTCTCCTGGGGCAAGTAATTTATATTTTAATGTAAGGAAGCAAGAGAAGTTACCTTTTTCAGCTACTGTTATTTTTTTATTTTTGTTTTTAGTCACCACCATGAAAGTTTGTTTTTGTTGTTTGTCATTCTGTCTTGAGCCAGCTGAGTATGGACTGAAACCTCTAGTATCTGTGAGGGAAATAAACTTTTCTTTAATATTGTTTGTCAGTTATTTGTCTCAGCAATGAGGGAAAAAAAAACACAGAATTTGTCATCACAGGAATAGAGTCATTGCTGTGGCTAAATCTGAACATGTGGATTACAAATTTTTGGAAATGGCTTATGGGAAGAGGTTAAAAAAAGGTTGAAACACATTGACAACTTGCAAAGAGCTCAAACAGTTTTGGCTCTTCAGTGTGGGAGATTCTCGTCAGAGCTCAAGAGATCAAAACGGTGATAGAAATCCAGCTGTAAAGACCAATCTCAGGAGATTTCTGCTGGGAAGGACTGCATTGGTTGTTGGACTCCAGATAATTTGTGTTTTAAGTTGGCCAAAAAGTTGTCTGCACTTTACACATGTCTAGAGATTTTGTCTGAGAGTGAGTTTAAACATGGTGGACTGATTAATTTTCAAAAGATATTTCAAAGCAGCCAGATATTGGGTTAGTGGCATGGTTGTTACTGGGAGATTTTAACCATATTTATGTTAAAAATAAAGAGCAAGGAGCCCAGCATGACGACCCAAGATGATGTGAATTTGGCCAGTAAGGAAGCATCAATAAAGCTGTAGACAGCAAAGACAGCATTGAGAGGATCTCCATTGCTGAGATGAAACCGAAGAAATAAAAAATGGCCTGAGGACATCACAAGAGGTGGCAGGTCTCCACCCTTTGCAGCTTCAGAATTACAAAGATCAAGGACTTTGCCTTGAGGGGAAAGCCACTGAGCACTTTGTTCCAGAATGGGGGAAGCAGCTACATCAGGTTCCAGAATGGTGTTGCCTTGGAGAATTTATTCCTCAAAATCAGGGTCAGAGTGCTCAGTGACACATGCACTCAACCCCTACAACCAGGAGAGAAGAAAGCCTGGCTGCTGCCCCAGCTGCAAGCAGACCTCGGCATCATCCATGTGGTAGTGGTTTTAGGTGCATTGAGAAGGCAGGAGTTCTGAGGTTAAATAGGCTTCCACCTAGATTTCAGAAGAAGGCCTTGGAGGCTAAGCAGTGTGCTCCTGAGAGAGCAGTGTGAGAAGCCTATTCTGTGGAAACTCCAGAAGTTTAAATAAGCCAAGAGTGTAGATTGTCTAAGAAAAATAGCAGAGGGAGCAAAGCCAGCATGAGAGAGAAGCCATGAGAGCTGCAACTACCAAGAGTGCCGTAGGGGCAGAGCCATATGGAGCATACAATGTACCACAGATTGCTTCAGATGTTGCACAAGGACATATAGGATTTAATGTTAGCCTTTCTGGATTTCGGGCTTGTCTTTGTCCCAATTATTACTATCCTGCTGTGTGTAACTTTTAAAATGGTAATGTGTTTGAGTGTGTTTAATTTTGGAGTTGACTGGAGACAGAACTTTTAGCAATGCTGAAACTGTTGGAACTTCTGCCACTCTCTTAGAGACAGACTAAGTCTTTTGCATAAAGGGATGTGTATGAGTCTTCCAGTGTTCAGGGGTAGAATGTTATGGGTTGAGCAAGGTGTCCCCACAAAGCCTCATGTAGTCCTGTGGTGGCCTGTGAAGACTGTGATTGATTGTTATGGGTTTGGGTGCTACATCTTTCCTCGGGAAGGTAATTTACATTTCAATGTAAGGAAGGAAAAGAAATTAGCTGCTTGATCTGCTGTTACTGCTCTGTTCACTCTTGTTCTTAGCAGCTACCATGAAAGGTTTTTCTCAGCCATGTTCCTCTGCCTTGGAGCCAGTTGAGTACAAACTGAAACCTCCAGTAACTATGAGCTAAATAAATCTTTCCTTCCTTCATTTTGGGTATCAGGTATTTGTCTCAGCAATGATAAAAATTAATTCAGGCAGATCCAAAATTTAAAGATCCAATCCAGAAATGGCCATCCGAGATGAACATACACTTCTCCAAAGAAGAAATAGTAAGAGCTAATAGATACAAGAAAAAATGGTCCACATCACTCGCCATCTGTGAAATGCAAAATAAAACAACACTTAGATACCATCTCACCCCAGAAAGAATGGCTACCCTAAAGAAATCAACCAACCACAAATGCTGTAAGGGCTGTGGGGATAAAGGAACCTTCTCCACTGCTGGTGGGAATGCAGACTGGTGAAACCATTGTGGAAATCAATGTGGAGACTCTTTAGAAAAACTAGGACTGGAGGTCCCATTCAATCCAGTTATACCCCTACTGGGAATTTTCCCAAAAGAACTGAAAACATCACATCATAGTGCCATCTGTTCATCTATGTTTAAAACAGCACAATTTATGATAGCCAGATGTTGGAAACAACCAAAATGCCCATCATCTGAGGAATGGGTGAAAAGATGTTGTGTTTTTATACAATGAAATATTACTAGCTACAGATAATTTTTACCAATAGTGTTTAGAAAAGATATGACATATGTACCTTGTATTCTGGAAAACTACTATGAAGACAGCATGCAATATATTAAATATTGTAACTGTCTTGCTAACCTGTTTTAAAATTGTCTCATTGTTATTTCTTTCTCATTGATTTAATAAAAACTTAAAATGAGCTATAAACTTGATGCCTTCATATATAAATGGATGAAACTTGAATCTATGCTCATAAGTGAAATAAACAAGACACGCATGTGTAAACATTGTATAGTTTCCCTTGTGTAAGAACACAAAAGAAGAAATAAAATTGGAAAGGTACTACACAGTTAAATGGAAAGTGAGAATTTAAGGATTAAAGAACAAAGAGAGGAAAAAAGTTTGGAATCATGGCAGGGGAAAAAAAACATATATTTATGTACATATAATGGTTAGGAAAATGGTCCTAAGAATCTCCATCAAGTTTTTGAATCTAGAAGTTAATCGGTATAATTCTCACCCTGACTAATGATATATGCTGATATATGTGAACTAAGCAACTACACTGAGGATAGCAGTGTGTAATACTAAAAGCATGCTGGGAATATCTATCATTCTGGCCTAAATTCATTCTGCTTCTAATGTGATATCAATTATTGCTATAATCTTGTTCTTTAGAAAAAAGGTAATATAGCCAGCCCAAACCCCACCGCTGGGAGCTGAGCCTGCGCACCCGCTGCGGGTAAGCCCCTGCGCCCCTCTGCCCCGCCTCTGCGT